>CM069915.1:88955106-89015793 GCA_036172215.1 Camellia granthamiana | reverse complement strand
AGAAATGTCTAAACTCTACAAAACAGAAGTTGAAAATCAATTTGGAAAAACCACTAAAATGGTTAGAAGTGATAGGGGTGGTGAATATGATACACCATTAAATGAATTTTGTGTACAACATGACATTATTCATCAAACTACAACACCTTATTCTCCACAGCAAAATGGAATTGCCGAAAGAAAGAATAAAACCCTTAAAGAAATGATGAATGTCATGTTACTAAGTTCAGGTTTACCGCAGAACTTGTGAGGGGAAGCAATATTGTCTGCTAATTATGTTCTTAACAGAATACCCCACAAGAAAACCAACAGCACTTCTTATGAATTGTGGAAAGGTCGACCACCTTCTTATAAATACTTAAAAGTGTGGAGGTGTTTGGCAAAAGTTGAGATTCTTGTTACTAAAAAGACTAAGATTGGACCAAAAACAGTAGATTGTGTGTTTATTGGTTATGCTTAGAATAGTAGTGCATATCGGTTTCTGACTTATAAATCAGAAATACCTTATATAAATGTGAACACTATTATAGAGTCAAGGAATGCTGTGTTTTTTGAACACGTCTTTCCTTACAAGAAAAGACAGGGAATTAAGTTCACAGAAAAGAACTTATTAAACACAAGAGACTAATAATAGTCTCAACCAACAGGATTTAACTGATGATGAACCAAGACGAAGTAAGAGAGCGAAAACATCAAAATCCTTTGGTCCAGATTTTCTAACATACCTGTTAAAAATGGACCTCAAACCTTTAAGGAAGCAATGATAGGTCCTGAAGCACCTTTGTGGAAAGAGGCTATTAATAATGAAATTCAATCCATTATGCAAAATCATACTTGGGAATTGGTGGATCTTCAACTTGGTTCTAAACCTTTTGAATATAAATGGATATTCAAAAGAAAAATAAAAGCAGATGGTTCAATAGACAAGTATAAAGCAAGACTTGTAGTAAAAGGTTATAGACAAAATGAAGGTCTGGACTATTTTGACACATATTCTCCTGTGACAAGAATAACATCCATCCGCATGCTTATTGCCATAGCAGCGTTGTTGTTGGCTTTTTTGGCTTTTCGAAGGGTATATTTGTAAATGCGAGCGTGCCAGCAAGGATCAATCAGTCCTTACAGAAATTATAATTGCCAATCAATTATCAGGCGACTATGTTTCAGTTCTTTCAGCCTCAATGAAGAGGACTTTTACTGGCGGCTTGACTTTAGGAGAAATTAAAAGAAACAACAATTAATATGAGGAACAATTGAAGTATTTTCATTAACATAAATACTTACAATAGTCCAAACTCAGCCTCGATGAGGTTTACAGCAACAGTCTACTTTAATCTACTTGAAACTACTTCTATGAATTGAAGTACAGTGCAGGTATTTAAAGAACAAGTATTTAAAGTACAGGAAAGGTAAAACTGGAAAGATAAATATGAAATAAAGACTGGTTTGTATGATCTGAGTCTGGGGGGCTTTTCTGGGGACTTCCTTGCTATTTATACTTGTCCAGGATGACCTTCGAACTGTATTTCGAACCGTCGAACTGCTCCTCCATGATCGCTGATCATGCTGCCTTAGAAATAGTTCCACTACGCCATCACTTGTAATTGAACTTCCCACCTGTATTTGAATTTGAATATAGGTAACCGCTGAGGCCACGTCACCTTGTATCTCATTACTAATCTAGTGCTACTCAGACCACTTGAGAACCAATATTTATCGCCACGTGTATGATTGAGATTGAAGGTTAAAATCATCTTCCCATAATACCCTCATTCTGCCACGTGTCGAATTGTAACTGGCTTTTACAAAATATGTAGCCAACATTACCCCCCCGCACTAATATATCCAATACTTGGATTAGTGGATCAAAAGCTTTTCCCGCGCTTTTTTGGAACGTGCATAGAATCTATCTTCAGGAAACACAACCGTCACCTATTTGGTGATTATTTGCATTAACTCTTGACTTTGTTTGATCGTTCCAATACTTTCAGCATTCAAACGGATTATGACTCAATCACCTTCCCACTCTATTGATCAAGCATACGAAGAGCCATTGAGTAATGCTGTTTCCCCTCGAAAGAATCCTTACGCATTTATTAGCCACCTTTACCCGCCTTTCTATATTCAGGTCATGGAGGCTTTCGCAGATTATCAACCTTTGGATTACGAACACATTGCCCTCCATCCTTTGGTTTACAAATTTATTGATACAAGAAATTCTTCCTCTGAAACTCCCCACGCACCTTGAACGAACTACTCTCAAACCTTTGCTTCAACAAATTGCAAATATGGACTTAGGAAGTTCTTCTTCACAAACTTCCACTTGGGATGAAGCTACAACTTCTTCATCTTCTGGGGCTTCTGGATGGACGAACTGGTCAACACCTGAGTCCTGGGACTTGAGGGAACGAATCAATCATCATTTTATTGAGTTCACTGACCCTTTAGATTTTCCTTCCTACGCTCGAAGCTCGGTGGTTTATCCTTATGTGCCCATCGACCTTCGACGCAGTTTAGAGGAGAATTTGCTTGTGGCTTGGTATACATCTTCCATGCCCACAAGGATAATGCACACTGCTCGATGTTTGGAAGAATCACAAGGATATACCCCTTCATTTTTAGCCAAGAAAGCGCAGATCTGCTCTTCTGACTGGCTTGCCTACATTAATGCCTTTGTTCCTCCCATCCCTGTGTCATCTCCCCTAACTGAAGCATCTACTTCTTCTTCTCCATCTTCTGGAATAGAAGCATCCACACCTTCTCCATCCTCTGGAATAGAAGTATCTACACCTTCTCCATCTCCTATTCTTTCTTGGATAGAGAAATTAAGGCTTGCTCTTTCAATGGACAAAATCTTTCCTCCTTACAAACCTCCATCATCTCCAACTCCATTTGAGCGGAAACAAGCTCAACTTCTTCTTGTGGCCTTTTCTCACTTGCCCTTCAATGTTCTTGAGGATGACATCCCTCTCAAGAATTTTCGATGGGCTTGTGATATTCTGACTAGGGGCCATATCCTTAACCCCATTGCCCAAGCAGAACTTCACATGTTCCTGGGTCAACTCCCAGTACTCCTCCACTGGCATCGAAATTCCAAGATCGCCACCCAATCTTTGGATCAACTTTCATCTCTCCGAATTCATGCCCAATACGAAGCAGAAAATTTCATTGAAGACTTCGATGACTTCAAGAATAAAGATTCTACGTATTGGGATGATTTAGTTATAGGTGAGTTGGAACAAAGATTGAGGGAAGAGGCTTTCGAAACAAAGGCTGAAGAGCTCTACTATGAAGTGAGAGCACACCAACTCATGTAGCCAACTTTAGAGGAGATGGAAGATATAATAAAGAAAGAACAAACATTCATTGATCATTGTTGGATGAAATTCCATGATCTTGTTATTTATTCTATTCCTTATTTTTATGAGCTCGAATTTGTACCCAAATAGAATTACTTAATGTAATTGTCTTGGCTTTAATACAAGCAAAATCTTTCTGTATTTGTTTGACTCTGTTTCCTTTTGCCTTTAAAAGCCAATTCAGAGCCTCGAATTAAATAATTTCATCTTCCGCATCTGGACTCACTTATCTTTAATGAAACACTAAAAGAGAACCAACATGTCTTTTTCCAATTGATGGAGTAAAGATTGACAATTTGGTTAATATTATCTCAAATTAGTGCTTCGAATTTAACAACCTTACTTTTCAAAGCCAACTGTAACCAATACATGGTCGTAATTAAAATAGTCAATCAATTTTGACCACTCTTGCTTCGAAAAGAAACTCATGCTGTCTTAATAGCATCTCCAAAACATATAGCATGCTTCGAAGCCGGATTCTGTATTTCGAAGCCGTTTTTATTTGATTTCTTGGAGCCAAAATTGGCTTCGAAGCCAAATATCTTTCTTCGAAGCTGACGCCAACATTCAGAATGTGTTCTTCCCTCCAAAACTATCAATATTGGAAGAGTCTCCTCATATTCGTACTTTTAGTACATAACGATTTACGCAATATATTTTTCAGACACAAAGCCTTTTAAAAGCCCCTTTGCTTTGTACTCTGAAATCACTTGCTCCTTTGACACATAAACCCTACCGATCTCCTGTTAAACCCCTCTTCCTTATTACTCGCTATCAATGGATCCTTCTTCATTAAAAGTGTTTACTGGCGATCGTATCAGTCCTACCTTGGCTTTGAAGCGATGTATCGATGAAGAAATCACCAAACTATCATCTGGTGAGTCAAGCCACATAGATGGACGTCTTTTCGTGCCTCGTCATAGCAACAAACAGGAATACGTCCTTGGCCCTATTTTTCGGGAAGCTCCTGCTCAACTCGTAGCCCTATATCCTCGCTTGGAGGACCATTTCCTTCTTTACGAAGTAGGGCTTGATTGGGGAAACTGGAGGGTGAATCGTCCTCACCGTTGTTGGCCGACAATGAGGACTGAATGGGAAGAATGGTATGACAGAGTTGTACCTGCGAGAGAAGATGACCTGCAAGAGCTCTGTATCCTCGATGCCCTACGTCTTTCCAGGTTCATCATTCCTAAGGACCCTTTCTTGATACCTGCTGCCTTATGTTTCTGGAATATGGCTTTTAATTTCTTTCAATTTCGGTGCGGCATGATGGCTCCCACCGTTCTTGATATTTGCCATCTCTTAGGGCTTTCCCCCCATGGTTCTCCATTTACTCCCAACTACCCAGACCTTCCTATTAAGTTTTCTCTTCCATCCTTAAGCTCCTCTTACAGTGATTTCGTAAAGTCTGAAAATAAAAGGGAAGGTCCTGTGAGGGACAGAGAGCTATTTTCCTTCATTTTATATTGGTTATGCAAATTCCTCTTTTGCACCTCATCCCAGAGGATTATGCCTGAGTTTGTTCCTCTCGCGAAGGCACTTGTCTTGAAAAAACATATAGCTCTTGCTCCTTATCTTTTAGGTCATGTCTACAGAGTCTGTTCCCAATTTTGTGAAAAACCCCTTGACGCCAATCAAGGAGGTCCCTTCTGGGTGCTTCAACTTTGGCTCTTCGCCTATTTCACTGACCTACACCCCAAATGTCTAAAATTCCTTGTTCAGGATCCTAGTACTTATGGGGAAAAGTATGCTAGGATTGCCCTTTACCCTGCTTCCTTCGCTTACTACTTTACCTTCTTTTATCAACTCCCCATTTCTCCATCTGCCTCTTTCTTTTGTCCTTTTGAAGCCAATAAAGGACCAACTTGGCTGCAAGCTTTCCTGGCTGATAAAGAATGCTCCACTTCTCCTCACAAAGACATGTGGGCCTCTATACTACTACCAAGGGAATTGTTCATTGGTAGTTTAAACCCTCGAGCCTACAAATGCATATCTGAGGTGTACTGCCCTTCTCAATTTGCCAGACAATTTGGACTCACCCAAGGGATACCAGTTCCTCTTTGCAGTCTCTCGAATGTCCATCTTACTGTCAGAGATTCGAAAATATCTAAATCCAGACTAGAGACGGCAATTCTCAAACTACTGAAAGAGTTGAATGAGTTCCAATTTGTCCCCTTTCTTCCGTGTGGCTCAGTCTTGAAAAGATTCCAGAACTGGTGGACAGTCAATATGGAAGTGCGCTTATCTGAACATCCCCATGACTTGCTGGTAGGATTAGGAGTGCCTTCGAAGGCTAAGTCAGCGACATCTAGGGACATTCCCCCTCTTCATGAGGCTGCCACAACTAAACCTACAGCTTCATCCCCTCCGGCTAGAGTTACTAGAGCTGCTTCGAAGAAGGGTAAATGTTTTCAGACTTCTTCTTTTCCTTTCTTTTGAATCTTTTGTTCATTCCCTTTACTCTTTTGTTCTTTGGTGCAGGGCCCCCACACGAAGAATCTCCCAAGAGAGCTGAAACTTTAGCTGTTCTCAAAAAGAGACAACAAGAACAAAAACAAAAAAGAAAGCTAGTCCTTCCTCCTGAGGAATCCGAATCCTTGGGAGAAGAAGAGGTTGAGCAAGAGCCTTTGCAGAGAACAAAGAAACTAAAGATAGTTGCCTCCCTCCCTGATACAACTAAGCATCCTTCTTTCGAAGCACCCACTACAGTAACGGAGAAAGCACTTACCTCTGAAAAATCTGAAACCCAAATTGAAGAGATGGAGATTGAAGAAGAACCAGTAGTATCACTGCCAAGGAGGAAGAGAAAGAAGATGACTGTTTCTGCTGCTGACTTGGTGGAAGATCCGATTCATAAAGCCGCCGCCAAGGCAGTAGAACAGGAACATTCCAAAGCAATAATCGTTTTTGAGAGGGCTGAGAAGAAACGGCAGCAACAGTTTCTGAGAGATGAAGCTGCTGCTGCTGATATGTTACAAAGAGAAACTGCTCGAAGACAACAAATTGTCGAACGTTATTCTCTTCGTAGTTCTCCCATCAGTATCAACATTTCTGAAACAAGTAATTTCTTTCATACTTCTGCTGTTTTTCCTTCTTCAGCTTTAAATATTTGAAGTTTGACATTGCTTTCCATTTCTTCCTTCTGCAGTAAAAACCACTGCGCTTATCTTTCCCATGGGGCCTCTTCCAGTTTCGGTTGAAGTTGACCAGATGCAAAATGTGAAGACTGTTCAAATACAACTTCCACTTCCAAAGCCTACGCTTCCTGTACCTTCCTTGAGTCCCAACATTCCTGCATCTCTTCTTCTTGGCCTAGAACCATACCTTCCTTTCCTGACTTTCAATCTACCTCAGTCCATTCCTTCTTCGAGCCTTGCTCTTCCTTCTTCCAAGGATATTCCAGCTGTTACTCCAATCCCAGTGGCAGTTGATTCTTCCACAGAGGGTGCTGGTAGTTCTCCAATTCATAGTTCATCACCTATGCCTATTTCCAGCCCCTCTTCGCTAGATTCATTGGTGGCTAAAACCATAGAAGCTGCCAAAGAGGCTCCATCCATTTCTCCCATCCCCATGCAGCCCTCTGTGCCTTCCACCACAATACTTTCTATGCCCTTCATGTCTAGGGATGAGGTAGACATCTTCGAAGGAAGACTTGCTAGTCTTTTCGACGTACCTTCTACCTCTCCAACATTTAGTGCTGAAGCTGAGCCATTAGTCTTGGCTGACTCCTTGCTGGAGATTTTTGAGAGTCCTCCTTCTAATAGCAAGTCTTCTGCACCTTCAGTAGACCTGGACACATGCCTGGAACTGTTGACTTCCTTTTCGAGAATCCCCTTCGAGGCTCTACAAAGGCCTATTATCAGGAATGGGTTTCTTCAGTGCTGTAATATTGCTGAGCAGTCCAGTATGAACGTCTCAAATCACCTATCCCAAGCTGCAGCTACTATTGATTTCTATATCAACATTTGTCATGCTGCCAATACTGCCAATGAGAAATTGGCTAGGGATCAGCGTTTTGTTTCTCAGGTGCATACCGAAATATCAGATCTCAAGGAACAACACTCTTCTACTTCCCAATTTCGAAGTCAGCTGCTGGAGAGGAAAGCTCAACTTGAGGAAGATTTAGCTGCAGTAAACCAGGCCTTGGTTCGAACTGACACCAAATTGCAAATCACCAACCAAGAACTGTCCGAACGAAAAGAAGACATGGCTGCAGCTATTCAACTGTTTCCATCACTTAACAGTAGGAAATCAACTGTACAAAAACAATTGAAACATTGTAATGATTTTTGGGCCAATTTGTGGCACCATGTACTTGATTCTTTATGAAAAAATCAGGCTCTTATCTATTATCTGAGTGTCTTGTGTGTTTGTACATGAAGTTTATTTTATTCCTTGTGTTTCCCAAATGGTTGGAAAATAAGGCTTCAAGTATTTGCCATTAATCTTCTTGGGATGTACATACCCATTCAAATTTCTTAAATGGTATGCTCCAAAAGGCAGAACTCTATGAATTTGATATGGTCCTTCCCAGTTAGGTGACCATTTGCCAAACTTATGGCTTTTAATCCCTATTGGGAGTATTGTTTTCCATACCAAATCACCTTCATCAAAGCCAATATGTTTGACCCTCTTATTATAATTCTTGGCTGCTTTCTTCTTTTGGAAAAGAATGTTGTTTAATGCCAAAATTCTGGCTTCATCTATGCCTTCTAATTCCAAGCACATACTTTGATGGTACTGCTCAGGATCTACTTGATCTTGGCATCTTACCCTCAAAGATTTAACATTAATCTCCACAGGTAAAACTGCATCATGCCCATACACTAAGGCATAAGGAGTAACTCCTGTGCTTGACCTTGGGGAGGTTCTGTAAGCCCATAACACATCTATCAATAGATTATGCCAATCCCTAGGATTATCGTCCACAACCTTTTGTATTCCTTTTTTCAAGGACTTATTGGATGATTCAGCTTGACCATTGGCTTGTGCATAATAAGGTGTGGAATTAACAAGGCTAATTCCAAACTCTGCCACAAAAGCTTTCACCATTTTCCCATCGAACACAGTCCCATTATCAACTGTTATGGTTTGTGGAATACCAAATCTATGGATCAGATCTTTAATGAACCCAATAACCTCTGTTTGGTCTACAGCCTTGTATGGTTTAGCTTCGACCCATTTAGTAAAGTAGTCAGTGGCCACTAGAATGAAACAGTGATGCTTCGAAGAGGGTGGGTGTATTTTTCCAATCATATCCATGGCCCATCCTCTGAATGGCCAAGGCTTCACTACTGCATGTAAATCAGTTATAGGCACATGCCTTATTGTGCCATGCTTCTGGCATGCCTGGCAACCCTTTGCATATTCTATGCAGTCTTTAAGGATAGTTGGCCAATAGTAGGAATGCCTTCGAAGCAACCATCTCATCTTTACACCAGGCTGATGAGCACCACAAATGCCTTCATGAACCTCAGCCATGGCTATTAATGCTTCTTTTGGGCCTAAACACTCCAGCAATAAACCATCTCCCCCTCTTTTGTAGAGGGCATTACCATATAATATATATTGCATGGACTGTAATTTGATTCTCCTGCTGGCCTTCGAAGATGGACCAATCAAATACTGCATTATTGGATGCCTCCAATCTTGTTCTTGTAAGTCATTATGATTGACTTCCAAGACCACATTCCTTTTACTCAAAGGTGGTATCAATTTTTGATATGTTGTTTGACTTATGTCCCTTTGGGCATTATCCCTTCTTTTGAAGTTCGAAGCTTTCTGAGCCACATCATTAGCTCTATTATTCAAGAATCTTGGAACATAGGTTACATTTGCTATTTGAAACTGAGAAAGCAGATGTAATGCAACAACATAATATGGTAGGATGCTTATGCTTTGACACTTGAAAATCCCTTTTACTTGGTTAACCACCAATTGAGAGTCCCCAAATATGTCAACTGCATGTACTTGTAATCCAATAAGGATTTCTAGTCCCGCTATTAAGGCTTCATATTCAGCCTGGTTATTGGAACAACTAGCTTCGTCCACTCTGAAACCATGCGTGGTTTCTACCCCTTGTGGAGACTTAATCACGATACCAATCCCAATCAATCCATTGGCCTTCGATCCATCGAACCACATTTGCCATGGTTCAACACTAGCCATACCAAGTTCCATTATCTCTTGGCTCTCTGTTTGAGATGGATGATCTGCCAGAAAATTGGCTAATACTTGCCCTTTTACTGCCCTTTGAGGGACATATTCTAAATGAAATTCCGATAAGGCTAATATCCACTTGCCAATTCTTCCCCTTAACATAGGTCTAGATAACATGTATTTAACCAAATCTGTGGTTGCAATTACCAAGACAGTTGTAGGTAAAAGATAATATCTTAATTTCATTGCAGCAAAATACAAAGCAAGACACAGCTTTTCAACAGCTGAATATTTACATTCACAAGAATTTAAAAACCTACTAAGGTAATAAACAGCTTGTTCCTTGCCTTCTTCATTGTCTTGGGCCAAGAAAACTCCCAATGAATCTTCTGCTGCCGCTATGTATAGCTTCAAGGGCTTGTTTCCTTTGGGTGGCATCAGCACTGGAGGATTGGCCAAGTAGGCTTTGATACCTTCGAAAGCAGTTTGATGCTCTGCTGTCCACACAAATTCCTCTTCATCTTTCAGCCTTAACAAGGAAGAGAATACTTTAGTTTTCCCTGCAGTGTTAAAAATAAACCTTCGAAGAAAGTTAACCTGCCCAAGGAACCTTTGTAATTCTTTCTTACTTGATGGAGGCCTAGCTTCGATGATGGCTTTGGCTTTATTCTGATCAATCTGTATTCCTTTCTTGTGCACTACATAACCCAAGAAATTTCCAGATGACACACCAAAAGCACATTTAAGAGGGTTGAGTTTCAACTTAAACTTCCTCATTCTTTCGAAAGCTGCTTCTAAATGAAGCAAATGCTTCTCCATGGACTGGGATTTCACCACGATGTCATCAATATAACATTCTAGATACCCTCCAATAAGGTCATGAAAGATAGTGTTCATAGCCCTCTGATACGTAGCCCCAGTATTCTTCAGACCAAATGGCATCTTAACCCACTCGAAGGTGCCAATATTCCCAGGACATCTGAATGCTGTCTTGTGGATGTCTTCCTCTGCAATGCATATTTGGTTATAACCAGAGTGACCATCCATCATTGATAGAACTTGATGGCCTGCTGAACTGTCTACCAGCAGATCCACTATAGGCATAGGGTACTCATCTTTAGGAGTTGCTAGATTTAAGTTTCTGAAATCGATGCATACCCTCATTTTGCCATTCTTCTTGACTACAGGCACAATGTTAGATAGCCATTCAACATACCTGGCTGTTCTAATAAAGCCTGCCTTGAGTAGTCTCAGAATCTCTTCCTTAACTTTCTGAATTACTTCTGGACTCATTCTTCTTGGTTTCTGCTTGTATGGCCTGAAATTAGGCTTCATAGGGAGCCTATGTTCTACTAATGACCTATCCAATCCTGGTAGTTCATTGTAGGCCCATGCAAAGCAATCCTTGTATTTCTTCAGGATAACCAACAACTGGTCTCTGTCCAGAACATTCAAACAAGCACTTATATAAGTGGGTTGTTGTATGGAACCTTCCCCTAGATTTACTTCTTCTAAGGGATCTTGCGTTTGAGGACTTATCGAAGCTTCTTCTCTAATTTCTTCTACCTTCGAAGCCATCTTCTCACCTTGTTCTGTTTTTAGGTTCTTTGGTTCAACATCTTTACCCTCCTCCTCATAGACAAAATCTGTCCATAGGGCATCCTTTTCCTGTATCTCCTGGACTTTTGTCTCAATGTCCAATGCACAATATTTCCCAAGGGTCAAACTTCTGACCTGTTGTTGCTCTTGTTTACAGCCAATTATCATGGCTTCTCTTTCTTGTTTCTGCACTTTCTGGACTATTGCCTTTACATCCAATGGTGAGAATTTGATCAGAGCCAAAGACCTGGCTCCTTGTTCTTCATTCCTTTGCCTACAACCAGGCATCATTGTCATCTTTAACGACAATCTCTTCATCAGCACTCTCTTGAACCAAGTGCTTCAGGTGTGTCACTTCCTCATCAGCCGTCACTTTGGCTGAGCCATCAGCTTTCCTCAATATACTGAGTGGGGTTACTCCCTCAATATACAGCTTGGCTTCTGCAAAGTCTGCACAAGCTATGAAGGGTTGAGGATCTGCATCAATCTCCTCTGTCTCTCCATTGCCCAGGGCCATCATGATCTTCTGATGCAAAGAGGAAGGCACACATTTGTTGGTGTGAATCCAATCTCTCCCAAGTAAGGCATTATATTTAGCATTGTTGTCGATCACGAAGAATGCTGTCATACAATCCCTGGTTCCCACACTCAAATTGATAGGCAGAATTCCTTGGGCCATCTGCTTATCTCCAGCAAAGCCAGCAATGGTTGTACTGGTTGGGATCAACCTGGGATTTTTCTTCCCTAATTTCTTCAAAGAAGATTTCGGTAATAAATTTACCGCCGCCCCATTGTCTACTAGGACTCGGTTTAACTGTATCCCATCAAAGAAAGCCTTAATGTACAAAGGCTTAACATGTTGAGTCATGGAATTCGAGGGGTATTCAAAAGGATATGAGAGGTTGATGCTCACCTCCTCCTCGCTTTCACACTCAGTTTCCATTGGAATAGCCATTTCAGGAGCATCCTGTACCATACTCACTTGTGATTCCTCACTAGAGACAGGAATTGGATCCATGTCTTGGTCCTCCTGATCCTCATTTTCAGCCTGGAATTCATGAGGTAGTACATGTACCATGTTGACTGATACAGGTGGAAATGAGCCAAACTGGATGGCTGGTTGTACCTTCTCTTCCCCTTGGCTACCTTGCCCAATGACTTCAACAGCATCCTCCATGCTGCACTCTGGCATTTCATTGTTAACTGATCCCTTCGAAGGATCCTTCTCAACTAAGCTTTCAGTCAGGAATGTTTGTTCAGCCATGAAGGCTTCGAACATTTCTTCTTCTGCCATTTCCTTCTTTTGGCTCATGCCAATCTCTTCTTCTATTTCACTATCACTTTCCATCAGAGCCTTCTCCAGCCCTGCCAAACTGGACTTCTCTCTGGCCTTTAGTTCAGAATGAACTTGGGCCAATTGTTCTCTGCTACAAACCACTTTACTTTGTAGCGTCGGTTTTGGAGTATGGTCTGACTTCGAAGTTTTCTTTCCTTCTGCCTTGACCAGTGAAGAACTTTCCCCACTTTCCTTCAGATCTTGCTGGTACTGGGTATACCTGCGCTGAATCTTCCTCCTCTGTGATCTGGAAATAACTGGAACCATATTTGGTTCCTTTGTCTTTGGATGTTTCAACAATACCCAGTTGTTCGGAGCCACCAAAGGAGGTTTGACCATTCTGCCTGTAATTCCAATATCTCTCCTGGCAGGGAATTCCCTAGGTTTGTTTTGCATTACAAACCAATCTGGGACTCCAGGCACCCAAGAGCTTACTGATTCAGATGTTGAATCACCCTTTTCCACCTTCGAAGCCATCTTTAGCACTGGCTGTGGAGGTAAGTGCTTGGTTCTGGCCTCATAGTTCGAGCTTAATTCTGGCCTTCGATGGAGATGGCCATTTTCTGTTCTGTGTGAGGTTGATCTGGGGGGCCAATCTCTGGCTTTAGTCCCATAACCTGAATTCCTCTCTAATCTTCTTTCAGAATGTTTGCTCTCCATTCTGTAGTAGTTAAGTGGCCTAGACTCATACAAGGGCCTTTTGCCTTTAGCATGCATCCTGTCCATTGTAGGCTCAACCATTGGTGGTCGCTGCCTGTCACTAGCCGGATACGGCCTTTTGTTGTAAGCGTTGGTTGACTTAGGACGCCTCTGAACGTCCCTGTAATATTGCTTACCGTCAACTGGAAGCCCCTTCAACCATTTGTAGCTTAGCCTACATCTGGGACACATCCTCTGCATTACCGCTGCTTCCAAAGAATCGTCATCCAGTACTTCTTCATCAGAGTGTTCCTTCTGATGTGAGAAACCTTGTCCAATGGCTGGTGGGTTTCCAGTCTCCTTCTTGGCAGTTGTCTGGTTGGCAATATGCATTTGCACATTAACTTCCTCCAATTCCTGCAGAGATAGGTTCTGAAAGTTTGGAACAACCACATTAGCCGCGCTTTCTCCAACTTCTGGAAACGGGTTGCTGTCAATCCCCATAGCCTTCTCTGTTTTGGCTGGGAACTTCAAACTTCCTTTCCGAATTTGGTCTTGGATCCTGTCTCGAAAAACAATGCAGTTTTTAGTCGAGTGAGACCAAGAATTATGCCATTTACAGTATACTTTTCCTTTAAGTTCATCTAGAGATGGCAGTTTTACTCCTTTTGGTAACTTAAGGAAATTTGCTGCAAGCAAATGATCAAAAATGTCATCTGCTTTTGTTAAATCAAAAGAGTACTTTCTGTGAAAATCCTTCTTTTTAAACTACTGATCGATGGTTGTATCCTTATGAATTAATGCTTCACAGATTACAGGCTCTTTACCCACAATCTCTGCTGCATCGATCTCATAATTGGGATCTCTATAATATGTCTTATACGAAGCATTATTTCGATCTTGTTCTTCCTCTAGTAATGCTTCATATCGAGACACCTTATAGGTCAATTCGACCAAATCCCTGAATTCAGTTGAGTCAAACTTCTTTCGAAGCCTGAACTCTAAACCGTTTTGAGCCAATCTTACAAATTCTGGCTCTGGAAGGATGACCCTACATTTATTTCGAGCCCTTTTAAATCTGGCAATAAACTGAGTGGCCTTTTCTTCAGGCCTTTGACTCAATCTTGCCAAGTCTGCCATAGAAACCTCTGGCTCCGTCTGGAAAAATTGGGCATGAAATGCCTCTTCCATTTGTTGCCAATTTTGAATGGAGCCAGGTGTAAGGTTGATATACCATACAAACGCTCCCCCAGTTAGAGAGTTTGGAAATAATCTCAATTTTATGTAGTCATGATTAGTGAATTCACCACACTGAGCAGCGAATCTAGCAATATGCTCTACTGTTGATTGATTTCCAGTCCCATAGAATAGGGTAAAATCTGGTATTCTGAACCCTCTTGGGTATTCATGTACCCTATCCACCCACTCTGGGTATGGTTTTCTGTATACAGGAGTCTGGACCCCCCGAGCCATTGGTCCACACATCTCCCTAACAATATCAGCAATTTGGTCCCTAGGGACCATATTTTGGGCTTGCTGAACCACTACTGGAGGAACAAACACAAGGTTTGGTGGACAACCTTGTGCCTGTGGTCCTCTTGGTCCATAAAGTGGTACATTTGGGGCTGGTTGCCCCTGTGGTGCAGGTTGCTGTTGGGGGTATGGGTAACCCCTTTGAGCCTGTCCTGCGAAGGGACCTGTGAAAGGTGCTGGAACGGGTGTTGTGTCCCTTCCATTTACAGGAAAACCTTCCGACCCCCCGGGTATAAATTCGAATAAGGGATTATTATACCCCCTGGTGCCAGGTATGGCTTCGAACATGGGATTTGCCACCATTCTTATGCCAGTTTCTTGTACTTGGCCAGATCTACCAACTGGTGTGGCTTCACTGTTGAATACTGTGGCATTTTGGCCTACTACAGGCCTTGAAATGGGTTCATACTAAGACTGAGGCGATGGTCTTTCATAGTTCTGAGTACTAGTCTGACCATTAATTTGTCCATTAACTTGCATAGGCTGTTTTTCTCTAGCCAATCTTTGCTGAGGGACATTTAAAATTTCCTCTGTAGGTCTTGTATTTGTTGGTTGGTGGTTGTTCATTCGATCCAAAAAGGATGTTGCCTACCTTTCCATTGTGTTCATTAGTTGTTGTCCCATAGCATTTACTAAGCCATCCCATGGATTTGTTGGCTGAGTAGATGGAACAGTAGATGGTCCAATTCCTTGGTTTCGTCCAATATCCTGAACATATGGTTCTTGTCCAGAAGTACTGGTCTGTTCGACCAAAGGTTCTGATAACATAGGAGTCTCCACAGGGTGTGTTTCCACATTCTCCCCTGGATTAGGTATTTCCACCTCTCCTTCTACGCCCTCTTCCAAGCGTTCATTTTCTCCTTGTCGTCTCCGTCTAGCCATTTTATTTAGTCCCACCGGGCGTGCCAAAAATATATGTTGGCTTTTTGGCTTTTCGAAGGGTATATTTGTAAATGCGAGCGTGCCAGCAAGGATCAATCAGTCCTTACAGAAATTATAATTGCCAATCAATTATCAGGCGACTATGTTTCAGTTCTTTCAGCCTCAATGAAGAGGACTTTTACTGGCGGCTTGACTTTAGGAGAAATTAAAAGAAACAACAATTAATATGAGGAACAATTGAAGTATTTTCATTAACATAAATACTTACAATAGTCCAAACTCAGCCTCGAGGAGGTTTACAGCAACAGTCTACTTGAATCTACTTGAAACTACTCCTATGAATTGAAGTACAGTGCAGGTATTTAAAGAACAAGTATTTAAAGTACAGGAAAGGTAAAACTGGAAAGATAAATATGAAATAAAGACTGGTTTGTATGATCTGAGTCTGGGGGGCTTTTCTGGGGACTTCCTTGCTATTTATACTTGTCCAGGATGACCTTCGAACTGTATTTCGAACCGTCGAACTGCTCCTCCATGATCGCTGATCATGCTGCCTTAGAAATAGTTCCACTACGCCATCACTTGTAATTGAACTTCCCACCTGTATTTGAATTTGAATATAGGTAACCGCTGAGGCCACGTCACCTTGTATCTCATTACTAATCTAGTGCTACTCAGACCACTTGAGAACCAATATTTATCGCCACGTGTATGATTGAGATTGAAGGTTAAAATCATCTTCCCATAATACCCTCATTCTGCCACGTGTCGAATTGTAACTGGCTTTTACAAAATATGTAGCCAACAGTTGTATAATTTAGAGATACATCAAATGGATGTTAAAACAGCTTTCTTAAATGGTGATCTAAATAAAGAGATCTATATGGAGCAACCTGAAGGGTTTGTAGTGCCGAGGCAAGAAAAGAAAGTATGTGGGCTTGTAAAATCTCTTTATGGATTAAAACAAGCACCTAAGTAATGGCATGAAAAATTTGATCATGCTATGCTTACTAATGGGTTTAAAATAAACGAATGTGACAAGTGCATCTATGTTAAAAACACTGACCAAGGATATGTCATAGTTTGTCTTTATGTGAATGACATGCTTATCATTAGAAGCAGTCAAAACATGATAAAATCAACTAAGCAAATGCTTAACAAAAGATTTGATATGAAAGATATAGGGGTCGCAGATTTAATATTAGGAATGAAAATTACTAAAACATCTAACGGATATACATTATCTCAATCACATTATATTGAGAAAATTATTGGTAAATTTATCAAGGATGATATGAATGTAGCTAGAACACCTGTAGACATCAGTCTTTATTTATCGAAAAATAAAGGTGATGCGGTGTCTCAGTTAAAATACTCCCAAATCATAGGAAGCCTAATGTACCTAATGAATTGTACTCGTCCTGACATAGCTTATGCAGTCAGTAAATTGAGTAGGTACACTAGTAACCCCAGAGAAGACCATTGGAAAGCGATCATTCGAGTTCTTAGATATCTAAGATTTATTCATGATCATGGTTTGAACTTTACTCGATATCCAACAGTACTCGAAGGTTATTGTGATGCCAATTGGATATCGGATACTAAAGATTCAAAATCCACTAGTGGATATGTCTTTACTCTGGGAGGCGTTACTGTTTCTTGGAAATCCATGAAACAACATGCATCGCACAATCCACAATGGAATCTGAGTTCATTGCTTTAGACAAAGCAGGAGAAGAAGAAGAATGGCTTCGTCACTTCTTAGAAGACATTCCAACGTGGCCAAAACCTGTGTCAGCTATTTGCATTCATTGTGATAGTCAATCTGCAATAGGTAGGGCACAAAATCATATGTATAATGGTAAGTCACGACATATTCGTAGTCGACATAATACCGTAAGGCAATTGCTCTCAAATGGAATAATCTCAATAGATTATATAAAATCTAAAGAGAATATTGCAGATCCGTTAACAAAAGGTTTGACAAAAGAGCAAGTGTATAGTTCATCGAAGGGGATGGGATTAAAGCCTATTACATAAGAGTCATCATAATGGTAACCCTACTTATATGACTAGAGATCCCAAGAACTAAGTTCAAAGGGACAACTAAGTTATGTGTGGCTTACCAGAAATCACCAAGGAATTAAAATTCCTTACCCATTCCTATGGTGAGAGTGATATCTACAGCATGTGTTGTCTACAGGGGTCTAAGGATAAGCTTAACTTTTAATGATTACTTATATCTTGATTCAGGCATAATAACCAAGACGAGTATAAGGAGATGCTCACAATAAAAATCACCTATATGAGTGTCGAACTAGGGCTGGTTCTATGAGAATGAAGAGGCTAAATTCTCTAGAAGTACTCATGAAAACCAGGAGCGTTCAAGGCCAAAATGAACACAATAGTGAGAACCACGATGTGTTAGAAGATATTTTGTGTGAAATCTATTGTCTTGGCTTACACAAACGGTTGAACAATTCAAGGCATCGCGTCCATTGGTTAGCTAGTAAGTCCGATAGGTTATCACTAGGGAAGGTTCAAGGCCGAAAGCTACCTATCCTGATGCAAGATATTTTCGATTTATACTCTTTCGACAAATTCTGCATATTGTTGCATTTCCATTATCATCAAATTCCATTCATGTGGGGGATTATTAGAAATGGTTTTTGAAAAATCTGGATAACAGAATTTTTCATCAACTTTGGTTTATTTTGTAGGTGGGACCCATTCGCCAAATTTCGCGAGTCTAAGTGGTAATACATTCTATGCTGCGTTGTAATTCACGTGGTATATTTGGTTGCTCAAAACCATTATCGGGCGAATGGGAAATTGAAGCCAAAGTGTACTCCATAGAAATGGAGTTTTGGTGAAAATTCCTTAAGGTTTGTATAATGGTTTGTCCCACATTGATTTGGTGGGAAGTTTGAATGGATTTATAAGGCTTGGAGTTGGAACTTGGGGTAGGCCCCAAGGGGCACCCAAGTTTTATAGAGAGGGAGGTTATGGGCAAAATGGGCTAGACCTATTGGACCCAAAAATCACCACACACGCGCGTCGCTGCCGCCGCCCGTCCGGTCGGGCTGGGCTTGGGCACAGGTGCGTGGTGTGAGGTTGGGTTGGGCTTGCCCGACCCAATGCTAATCTTTTTGGGCCAAAAACATTTGAATTTATTTTATTTTATTTTTTAGTAAAATAAAATTTATGTCCAGAATTCAAATTAATACCGGAAATAATCTGTTTCGATTTTTTCCCTACATCCAAACAGGTCCATATGGTTTTTTATCTATTCAAAATTTGAATCCAGCAGGTGTGTATCTGTTTATTCAAACTAAATAGGTTTCATACCTATTCAAACATGTTTTGCACCTGTTTAATTCAAATCTAACAGCCATATGTTCTCCTATAAATAGACAAGTCTCTCATTTGTTTCTTTCACTGAATTTTCATCCTTAAATTTGCTACTGCTCTCTGCATTTTGCTGCATCTAAATTTCTGTGAGGAAGAGTATAAACACTAGTGTGCTCGTTGTATGAATAAATTGTAGTGCTACATTTATTCGTTGATTAATCATTTTATCTTGGGAGATAGACGTCCACATTTTGAAAGTACCGTGGAGAGGACGAATCTATCTTAAGGACACAGTGTCGAACACTGGACATGATCAGAATATTATTCAAGAAATTAATCAAGTAAGTTGTTTATTTATTTTTTTAAATCAGTTTTTGATTTTGTTTTTATAACAAAATAAAAATATGTTTTTATTTATTTTATTTTATTTTTTCTGGTTTGATTTTTATAATCAAACAAATTCTCTCATTTCCTTTATTTCTTCTGTATTCTATTTGTTGTTAAGTACACAACAGAATTTCTTTTTTCAAATATAGTGAAGATTGTTCAACATATGTATATATATATATATTCATTTTTCATAGTTTCATATTCGATTGAAATCTTATTTGATAGATCTTTGTTGAGTAAGTTCCCAATATATAAATTAAGAAAAGAAAAGAAAAAGAAGTGTATAATAAAGTTATGCAATTCTAAAGTTAAAAACATAAAAAACAAAGTAGCTACCATAAGGTAAAAAGGTTTGTTAAAATTTTAATAAAAGGCTTCCGAACTCTTTATACAAAGGCACCATATGAATTACCAAAAAAATTCATACATTAATGGGAAATAAGTACTGGTGGAAATTTTACTAATTCTTTAATGGGATTATATAAACTATTAACTATAACGTGACACGAAACACATTTTTTAGAATTACTATTGTGCTAGTAATGATAAAATTTCATGTAAATGAACTCGAAACTTAGAATGCATATTTTTTTTTAATTTTTTTTACAATTGAATAAATCAATTGATAGAATGGCCTAAACAAAAGAGGTTAACCTAAGAAAGAACCTAATCAATTTTTAATCAATTCAAATGTCTCTTTTTTTGGAGAAACTATTTTTTGCTCTTGAGACAATATTATGTAGTGTTTCAACTTGATATTCATTAATTAAAATAGTAAGACTCTATTTTTTGTTGTGTTTTTTGGAAACGACTTGACAAGAATCAAGTAATAAGGCCTTCTTTGGGGATGTCTAAAGTGGGCAAATTAGTACAAAAAGACAAAATAGGTTAATTTAGTCAATAAGATAAAATATCACATTTAAATTATAATCATTTCACTTTTTTTTCTTACAACCATCACATCCAAATCAACAAAAAAAAAAAGTCAAAAGTTTTTTTTCCAAATAGAACTAATTTAGCTAGGCTAAATTAGCCAAAAAGTTAGGATAAATTAGTTATTCCCAAACAAAGGCTAAATAACCTCAAGGAATTGGCCTAATGGGTGCATCTTGGGGTCTGAAAATGTGCTCCTTCTAAGTCTCAGGTTTAACCTTCATTAGGTGCTATCAACTCTTTGAGACCATGCCTGTAAGTTTTACGTTAGATTTATCTAATTCACATAAAGGGAATGTTTTATATAAGCTTCGAAATTAATTGAGATGAGCATATATTGACTAAACATCTTATCATCAAAAAGTATCAAATGGTAAATTAGGCAAAATAATACTCCAAGACCATTGAGCAAGAACTCCTTTTTTATGTCAAAATTTAAATTGACTGGACATCTAATCATCAAAAAGTATCAAATGATAAATTAGTTAAAACAATACTCCAAGATCACTGAATAAGACCATCTCTAATGGTTCATCAATTCTGTCATTAAATTCAAATTTGATGAAAAAATATATTTTTTTCTACTTCAATGGTTTCATTAGATAAGTATCAAATCGAGAATATCAAAAATCTTTCACTAAATTGAGGATAGGAATGGCAACGGGCCGGGACGGGGACGAGGTCGGGGATTGCACTCCCCGTCCCCGAAAAAATGGCATTCCCCGTCCCCGCTCCCAATCCCTAGCAGGGAACCCATCACCCTTGCCCCCTCTCCGGTCCCTACCTCCTGACGGGGATTGGGTTTCCCCGATCTTGAAAAATCCCCGACAGTGACAAAGTTACAGAGCTAAGTTGTTATCGTCGTCGTCATCATCACACACACACGCACACACACACACATCTGCAAATCTAAGATCTGACTCGTCGTTATCATCACACACACACACACACATACATACACACACATACATCTACAAATCTGAGATCTGAGTCACCATCATCATCATCATCATCACACACACATATACAGAGAAGAGAGGTCTCGATCAGCGACGGGCGACGAGCTTGAGAGAGAAGATGGAGACTCTAGTTGCGACGGAGTGACGAGCGGTGAAGCTGTCAAAGCTCTAATGCAACGAGCTTGAGAGAGAAGATGGAGACTTTGGTTGCGCCGCCGGTATCAAGTGGCGAAGTGCGACTATGGCGGCGGAGAGACGAGAGACAGAAAGAGACAAAAGAAGAGAGATTAGATATGTGTGAGAGAGAGAGAAAGAGAGAAAGAGAGAGAGATCCGAAATGAGAGAGAGGAGAGGAAGTGTGTTTTGGGATTGTTAGATTTGAGATGTGTGTGAGTGAGAGAGAGAGAGAGAGAGAGAGAAAAAAAAAAGAAGAGATAAGTATGTATAATGGGTAGGTGAGTGAGAGAGAAGAGGTAGGCGGGGCAGAAACGGGACGGGGAACGGGGCCAGGGCGGAAGAACTTATCACCGTCCCCGGCCCGAAAATATTTGGGGATTTTTTTTTGAATACTATCCTCGGCCCTTCGGGAGTATTTTTTAGGAAAAAATCATGTTAATCGAGGTCAGGAAGTCGGGTCCCCGTCGAGTCGGGTTCAAATTGCCATCCCTAATTGAGGACGCTTGGGACCTTTCATCATTTCACTGTTCATAGCTGTTGGATTTGCAACACCGGATGTCCTCTAAATGACCACGTCTAGGCAAAAATTAGTAAAAAAAATACACTAACTGGTTAATCAATCAGACATCTGCCTGGTCATTGGCTCAATCAATCGATATTTTAATGAAAATTTAAAATATTTCGTTAAAAGACTAAGGCCTAGTTTGGGTTGTTAAAAAAATCCAAGAAGTCAAAAAGTTACAAAAAAAAGCAAAAAAGTCATCACTATTCACAAATTAAAAATATAAAAAAATTAATATACATAATATTTTAATATATACGAATTTCACACCACTCTAGGTACTGACGTGAAAGGAAAGTACAGTGAAATGAATTAAAAAAAATTACATATATATATTCACTAAGTTGGATAGTAATGTTGAGCCCGTGAGGGCCCACCACAGATTCCGTTTTGATAATCCGAATCGTCAATATGTAGAACTCGTTCGGTACTATATGCCTATAAAAAATCACGTTGATCGGATATCGCTAACTACATGATCAAATCAGTTTTGTATAAAAAAATGGATGGTGTTATAGTTAACAGTTGACAAAAAAAAAAACTAACACGATCAAATAGCTATCGATATACAATTAACGTGATTTTTTATAAATATATAGTACTCGACGAGTTCTACACATTGAACGGTTCCAATTAGCAAAACGGGATTCGTGGTGAGCTCCCACGGGCTGAATAACATCGTCCAATTCAAACCCGAAATGGAGGCAATCATTTCTCATCTCCTAACAGCCCACTACATTGTCCAAACTGTACGGGCTGCTCCACTAACTTCTCCTGTACACTTATTTATATAATTTTTTAATACATATTTTTTCGTAAAATATTAAAAAATTGATCCAAACATTTATCCTTTTTTTTTTAATTTTTTAGTCTAAAAAAATAAAAAATACACTTATTTAAGACAATTCAAACAATCTCTAAATAAAGTTTTTATTTAAATTTAATAATACAAAAATACAGCGTTAAACATGCCCTAAAGATTACTTTTTATGTCAAAATTAAAATGATGAGCGTTCCTTTCGTGCATGCATATACGTTGTCCTGTCGGGGGTGTATTCAAATTTGGAGCTTTGTTTTTGTCTGTTTGTATTCAAATTGGACTGTTGTTTTGTCTGTGTAGGAGAAAGGGAATAAACACAATTATTTTATCCAAATGTATTTGATTCAAGAAAAGCCTTAGGGATGATGTGGTACAACTGGTAACGAATTCCATTCAATTGAGAATAAAATTAAAAAATAAAAAATCCATTCGATTGAGATTTGAGACCATTTCGCCAAAAATTATTAATTGATTCAGCAGCGTTATATAACTATACAGTATTGCTGGGACCCCAATAGGGGTTGACCCTTAGCACCCCCCATCTCTACGTGGGAGGCTGTGATAGTAGGACTTAAAAAAAAATAAAAATAAAAATAGAAATAATTCTACCAATTAGAAAATAGTAAGGGTGGTGGGGGTCACCTCCACTGAGGGTCTGGGCCATTTTTCATAACTATATTCTTAGTCAATTACAATCTAACATATTATTTCATGTTTTTTCAATTATTAAATATAAAATTATAAATTCTATTCCCACTAACAATCATAACACTCTCAAGGACATTTGATGATGTCCAAGACCACCAAATATCTTATCTAAATGCACCAACCATTGTTGTGAATATTTTCCTTTCCCAAGTACCAAAAAAAAAAAATTTGTTGTGAATATTTATTTGGGCAAAGTTCAGATTATTTAATTAAAAATTATATATAAATTTACTTTTTTTAATTTAATAATGTGTAGGTAATATGATTAGCTAATAATTTAAAAAAAATAAATTTAATTTTTAGATTGCAGGTGGATGCGGTGCGGCAAGGCACAGCAGGGTGTGCTATGAAATAAAGCCACGTCGTTGGTTCAACCTTTTACACGGGTGAGCATAACATTGATGCATTTTATTTTATTTAATTTTTTCAAACGGTTAACTAATTTATCATGTACCTCCCAATTTATTTAAAATAAATCAAATTGTTTGGTTTGAGTTTTTTAAATTTATTTTTTTTTAAATTAAAATTTTTCATTTTTAATTTTTTTGTTTTCATTGAATTTTTTTAATATTTTAAGCATTTTTTTAATTTTTAGATATAGTTAATATAAATATACTTAAAAGTATAATATTTTTGAAAAAAATATTTAAAAAATTCATTAAATATAAAAAATATATATATGAAAATTCTGTTCATTTTTCGTATTCTTGTGTATTTATTATTTTTAAAAATATTTTTTTACAAATATTTTACTTTTTAAATACATATATGTAAGGTGCATCTAAAAAAATTAAAAAATTGCTTAAAATGTTAAAAATATTCACTAAAAATAAATAATAAAAAAATACGAAAAATAAAAGACTCAATTTCTAGAAAATTGAATCTAAAAAATTGAAACCAAACACATTGAATGGTTTTGTCTTCATAAGCATTATATATTTAACAAAACTACAAATTCATAATTTTGTACTTAGAATTTATAGAGGAATTAATAGTTCAAATTCATTTAACTTATGATCTCACACTTTATCAATTTAATCCTAATAATACAAATTCATTGTGGACAAATTCTGAGTTCTTAGCATTTTTGTTATGTATTTCACAAATTTGTCAAATGTGTAATGTTAAGTTCATAAATTTGATTTTGGTATTTATTGGGTACTCTTGAAATACTATTTACATTGTGTCCAAACTAATGGTGGAACGAGAAATTTTACGAGTGGGACATGCTAACTTATTTTTGTTAGATAGTTGTGAGACTAGACGATCCACTTTGTGTGAGTTGCAATTTTTCATTTGTGAGGAGTATTACATAGACAAAGGGATATAATACTCCATAACTATTTAATAAATTTTTTTAAATGCATTCATATATATATGTATATATATTTCAAAGGATAATAATTGAATAAAGTTTTTTTTTTTCAATAATTCACAAACGCACCCACAAAATTAAGGAAGACCCTATTTTAGGAAAATTTATTCATAAATCACATCTCATAAAAGTAGACACATAAAAGTCCTATGAATTTTGTTATAAATAATTAAATCCCATTGAATTTGAAAAGATGCACTGTGAGATTCTTTCACTACATTTTATGGAGATTCTTTGGTGATACTATTGTTGGTTTCCAAATGTGAATCTGTTTAATTTGTGTACTATTATTTTATTAAACTTTAGTCAAATATGCTATTTTTAAAATGTGACAATTATGATTTTCTAATTTGAAATATCATATTCATATATATATTTTGCGTTTTCAAATGTGGATATGTTTTATTTGAGAGATTTTAATGTGAGATAAAACTTATAGGATCACAAAAATATTTATGGGACTAAATGGTCCATAAGTCATAGATATAAAATTTATTAGTAAATACCCCAATATTTTATGACACATTTTTTGTTTTATATTTAGATTTACATAATTTGTGATTAAATATGTATCTATTGATTATTGTATTTTTTGACATTTATAAAAAATAAAATGAAACTAGTTAGCATCTCCAATGGTGTGCCATTGGAGCTGTTATTGCCAAATTATGGCAACACTTGATAGAAAGGCACCTATAATGGCAAGTTTTAGTAGTTGATATCTTTGGCAAATGCCAAGCTTGTGTCAAATATGGCACAAACCAAAGCTTCCAAGTCACCTTCAACCAACTGTTTCCTCCCTCCCTCCCTTTTTCATCATCCTTTCCAAACACAGTTTCAATATTCACCAAAAATCACACAAATTTCAACATATCAAACACAGAATTCCCAAACAATTTTCAACATTCCAAATTTCAACATACCAAACACAGAATCACCAAATTTCAACTTTCCGAATTTCAACATACCAAACACAGAATCACCAAATTTCCAATTTTCCAAATTTCAATTTCACCAATTTGAAGCAAACAAAATTTAAAAAAAAAAAAAAAAAATAGAAAATGAACACAGTGAAGTCAAAAAAAATACTTTACAATAAGAGTAAGAAGAGAGACAGATGATCTTCTTTGTATTCTTTGATACAGATGATTCTCCAGGATGATATAGATACGTGATCCTCTTTGTGTTCTTTCATACAGATGATACAGTGAGAGAAACAAAGGGGTGAAGGAAGGCGACAGTGAAAGGGAGAGGGAAAGGGAGAGGAATAGAATTGGAGGTGGGTTTGTGAGATTTGGAGGCATGGATGATCGATTTAGAGGGAATTGAGGCTTTTGGTGGCAGATCTGGCAAACAGCAGCGATTGGTAGATGGTGGTGATTAGCAGACGGCAACAAGTCATATGAGTGAGAGAAAGTCAGATCTGGGTTCTAGGAGTGAAAGAGAGAAAGAGAAGTGTCTATCCGTGAGAGAAAACAACTGATCAGTTGAATAGAAAAGAGAGAAAGAGAGAGAGAAGTGAGATAAAGACAAGGATGAGGGGTAGAAAGAGACAGAGAGTAGAGAAACTTTTGATGATGGACGGAGAAGAGAGAGACAGAAAGCAGAGAGTAAGACTTTCAGTGATGGAGGGAGAAGAGATGATCTTTGTGAGAGAGAGAGAGAGAGAGAGAGAGAGAGAGAGAAAGAGAGAGACGGAGACTGAGAATAAGGAGATGATGATGAAACCAAATAGAGAGAGACAAAGACTGAGAGTGAGAGAGAGAGAGAGAAGAGACACGTGGACGGTGGCGATGAAACCAAATAGAGCCATAGTGCTCTGTTTGGCTAAAAAAAAAACAAAAATAACAACAAATACGTGGACGGTGGTAATGAAACCAAATAGAGTCGTTGTGCTTTGTTTGGCTAAAAAAAAAAACAAAACAAAAACAAAAACAAAAATAAAAACCAACACCAACACCAACACCAACTTGTGTCAAACGACAATATTGAAACGGTAATATTTTGAATTTTTATAAATAGAAACCCTTCATCTCAAATTTATTTCACATCAACCATTGCACATGTCATTTTTATTTTCTCCTCTTTTCATCTCAATTTGATTTCACAATAAACTTCTGAAATTATATTCGTTTTAGTTTTTTTACACAATCACTATGGAAGGTTTATTAAAAACAAAGAGAGGAAAATCTTTCACTACTGAAGAAGATGTGGCAATTTGTAGAGTATGGTGTCACATTACTGAAGACCTAATTGTTGGGAATTCGCAATCTCATTCTCATTTTTGGGAAAGAATTTTTGAAAACTATTGCTTGCTGCAAAATGATCACTCAAAAACACAAGTGTCAATCCCATCTCGATGAGGTGTAATCATGAAATGTTGCAACAAATTTCATGAGTGTTTGGCATAAGTCGAAAATCTACACCCAAGTGGAATAACTCAAGTTGACATAGTAAGATTTCATATTTATTTATTTATGTTAGTTTATTTATTTTGTCTTGTTAAAAAATTAACTAATTAATTAATCTAATAATTTATTGATATAGATGCTTCAAACAAAACTGTTATACCACTAAGATGAAAACAAATATTTTACTTTTCAACATTGTTGGCCAATCTTATAAAATAATATAAGGTGGCAAGATAACACAGTGAAATCAAGGATATATACACCATTTTCCCCTAATTCAGCCCTTGATTCTCCTATGTATAACTGCATTTCTCTTGAAGATGACACCAGTCCAACTGTTGGTAACAATCCAACTGTTGGTGAGAGCAGTGTCTCTGCAAGGGGTAAAAGGCCTATGGGTAGTAAAGCTTCAAAAGAATTATTTTGGAGAAATCAAGTTGTTGAAGCTAAAGTCCAAAAAATGAGTATATAATTGGAGACATTTAACCGATACCTTACTGAGAAGGAAAAGAAAAAAGATGAAAGAGAAGAAAAAATGATTCAAGCACTGCAAGAGATGAAAGGATTTGGGATGAAAAAAACATGACTTTGAGATTAGAAGACAAGAACATGAGATGAAAAAGGAAGAACATATGATAATGATTACGGACATTTTTTATTTGGACCCTCAGATGAAAGCATATTACACAATGCGAAAAATGAGATTTTCACGAAGTGGTCCTCAAATGTCAGCAGCCCAAATTACTATTTCCCTCTGCCTCCTGATGAATAATTGTGGGATAATGTATTTTTAAATTTTGCAATGTCATTTATTTGTTAATGTAATTGTCAGTTTTTATTTGCAATGCCATATTTTTATTTTGTAAAGAAATTTCATATTTGTTTTTATTTTTGAATATTTTCTACAAAAGAATGTAATATTATTTTTGCAATGTATAATGTAGCAAAATAGTTTAGTATAATTTAATTTTTTCAATAAAGTATAATGAAAAAATAAATATATTTTTTAAATGAAGGCAATAAAAAGATAAAATATATATATATTTTTTCTAATTTTTCAATTTTTTTTTCATTTTTTATATTTATCTAGTCGGGAATAATATAAATATATAATTTTTTTTACAAACAGTTAAAAAAAAGTCACAAAAGACAAAAGATAAACAAAAATAAAATCACAAAAAAACCTATATCCAAACAATACCTACAAACTTGAAAGAAAAGTTGGTTGAGATTTGTCAAAATATCAAATGACCATTTGAATACCATTACTATAATTTGATAAAATAATATTATTTATTGCTAAATTATAGTAATAACAATGGTATTGTACTAACAATAGTTGTAGATGGTTAGAGCTGGCAAGTATTAATAACATAACTTGGTAGGAGAAAGTGTGAAAATGTCAAAACAGCAATGTAGCCAACGGCGCCGTTTAACTCACAGCACACCCTGCTCTGCCTAGCCGCACAACTGGCACCCCGACTCTAATTTTTTTATCTTAAGCTTGTTTGGTTCTAGGGTTTTTAGAAAACAATTTTTTTTTAAATTATTTTTTTATTTTTCGTATTTTAATATTTTTAATAAATTTTTAATATTTTAATTTTTTTTTTAATTTTTAGACATATTGAACATAAATATACTTAAAAAATATAATATTTGTGAAAAAAATCTTTAAAAAATACACTAAATATCAAAAAATATTTTCAAAAAAACAAAAATTCAGTATATTTTTCATTTTTTATCTATTTATTAATTTTTTAAAAATATTTTTTCACAAATATTTTACTATTTAGATACATCTAAATAAGATGTATCTAAAAAAGTAAAAAAAATTACTTAAAATTTAAAAAATATTCACTATAAACAAAACAAAAAAAAAAAAAACATGAAAAATAAAATTTTCAATTTTCAAAAAACTGAATTACGAAAACCAAAACCAAACTCACTGAATACTTTTATTTCATTATGATTTGGTCATATACATAATTTTCAAGCACCGTTTGGGAAGAGCTAAAGTTGGTTTTTTGGGCTATTTTAGCCACAAAAGGCAAAATAGGCTATTTTAGCCACAAAAAACCAAATATCACATCCAACCTATAATCATTACACTAGCCAAAAAAGTCAAAAAGTCAAAAAATCATTCCCAAACCAAGCTTTTTAGCCCAGACTAAGGGCTGGTTTGGGGTGTCCTAAAAAAATGTACTTTTTGTCTTTTTGGACTAAAAAAGTTAAGAAAAAAATATGGAGGTTTGGGTTAACTTTTTAGAATTTTTATGAAAAAATGTGTATTAAAAAATTGTATAAAAAAAGTGTGTAAGAGATGAATAGTGATAGGTGGCCCACAGCCGTACAAATCGGAAGGTGTGAATGGGAGTTGGAAATTATTGGCTATTTTTTGTACAAAGCACTGCACGGTTTTGTTTGGTCCGTGGGGGTCATCACGGGTCCCATTTTAATAATCTGAACCGTCAATGTGTATAACTCGTCGAACACTATGTACCTATAAAAAATCACGTTAATCGGATATCGATAGCTATCTGATCAGATTTATTTATTTTTCAATCATTAATTATAACACCATCCATTTGTCGTACATAACTGATCTGATCATATAGTTATCGATATCCGATCAATATGATTTTTTGCAGACATATAGTACTCGACGATTTCTACACATTGAACGGTTCAGATTATCAAAACGGGACCCGTGATGGCCCCATGGGACGAACAGCGGGGTGTGTGCAAACCACACCCAATCATTTACAAAGAATCCACCGCCGCAGCACAGCAGCTGCACAGTGGTCACTTCGGTGGTCACTTTTTTTGAAAAAAATTATTTTTTTAATTTTTTTTTTTGGTGAATAGTAATACCTTTTTGGATTTTGGAGTAACTTTTTGACTTATATAGGTTTACCCAAACCAGCCCTAAAATAGCCAAAAAGCCAAAAAGCCAACCCATTTCCCAAACCAACCTTAAGAAATAAACACATTAACCTTCAGTAGTTTATAAGTTAAAATATACCACTAGACTTGTTACAGCAACTCTAACTATACTTTTCATTTTTTATTAGTTAAAATTGGGGTGGATAAACATCAGGCTAAACTGAGTTTAGGTCGAGCTAGCATTACATAATAACGGATTTTGTATCTGTCCAAGCCCGACCCAACCCTAATATCGGGCCTCTATATCTGCTCAAGCATGATCTAAAAAATAATTATAAATCCCAAACCCACTTATCAAGTTATATGTTAAATAAAATTTAAAACATTTTATAATTAAATTTAACCACACTATATTTCTTAAATAAATATATTGACATTATTATAAATTGAAAGATTTTATGTATAAATTGAAGGATTTCTTAAATAAATTTAATCACACATTACCATAAATGTAAGTTTCAATAAAATCAATAAAGATAAAGTTTAGATCTCAACCAAAAAAAAAAAAAAAACTCATATTTTAATATATTATAAATAAATAAAGAATTATTTAATTTAATAGCTGGCCGGACCATGTTGGTTTAAAGTATAAATCCCAAACTCAGTCCATTAATATTTCGGATTGAAAATATTGGCCCAGCCCCGCTCTATTGCTAAAACAACCTTCCTAGACCCTAGAAAAATAGGGTTGGACTAGGCAGGCCAACGAGCCAATGGGCCAATGTCCACCCCTAGTTAAAATATAAAAAAAGATAATTTTTTATTTTGCTTAATTCCTTTTTTACTTATGTAATCTTATGCTACTCTTTATTTCATTTATTTATACACACAAACTGTTTAAAGAGTTCTCCAAAACTCTTCAAATATAGCTAACATTAAACAATTTTGTTAAAATAACTATTGCAATAGTTAGTTTATTATAGTGACTAAAATATGATAATGTTAATTATAGTAGCTAACAAGTTTCATTTAAAATAGCTATTGTAATGGTTAGTGAGCATCTCCAACTATACTCTCTAAAATGCCTCCTCAAAGTACACAGAAAATTATCTTCTTTATTTTGCCTAACTAATTTAGCTAGTGTACACTTGTAACAACCCCGGTCTGCAATTAGCTGCTAATTCGTAATTAATGATGCTAATGAGGGGACTAAAATAAATCATGTGTTTATTATGTATTTTACATGATCTTTGGCTTTCTATCTGTTATTTGTAGAAATATCTGTCTGAAATTCTGCTTTAATATGAAAATTGAAAGCCTTATCGGCATCCGAAATTGGAATTGGTTACATTAATATGTTATTTGGAATTTTTAGAACCATATGGCAAATTTTATTAAAAATTGATTCAGTCTGATTCATTAAATTGTGTTTGGTTAGCCAAATGTTCTAATTAATGTATATTAGCATTACAACTATATAAGTGGGCTTTTAGGCTCATTCTTGAACTCATGCATGTTTCATTTGAGTAAAAAATTATGAGAATTCATTTTAGAGAGAGAGAGAGAGTGCAATTCTAGAGAGAGAAAATAAGAGATTGAAGAAGAATTGAAGATCTTGGCTAAGATCCATCAAAATTAAGCTAGAGCAAGATTAATCCAAGACTATAGGTATGAATTCAACCCCTAATTTATGAATCTAAGTTATCAACATGAAGATTATGTGTTTAAATGTGTACATTGAGCTTAGAATAAGATTTGGGTTACAATTTATACATACATGCTCATGTAGGTGTTAAATTGCCATGTTAGCTATGAGTTTCATCAATTGTGTTGAATTTGGAGAATGAAATGTACATACATGCATATTTCATCAAGTTTTGTAAGTCAATTCCATGTTTTTGAAGTCTTTAAAGAGAATTTGGAAGAGAAATCCACATGCATGCATGAATATGTGGAGCTTGGGCCATGTTGAGTTTAGTGTTGAACATCTAATTGTTATGGTAAGTTATTTGGTACATGCATGTTAGAATTACCATGTTTGATCACTTGAATTCATGTTTTGAAAAGGAATTTCTTGCATGCATGGAGCTTATGAGCTCAATTTGCTAACTTCATGAGTTTTGGAGAAAAGAGTTTGAAAAATTTTACATGCATGCATTGTTTCTTAAGCTTTAAATGAATTGTGAGCTATTGGCAAACTCTTGGGCCATGATTTTATGAAATAATCTTTAATTCATCATATTTTGCAAGTTTACTATGTTATCTCAAGTTTTGGGGCCTAAGAGATGTGTTTTGGAGAGTTGAATTCGAGTTTTGAGCTTGGTGATCAAACCTGGAGATTCCAGAATTTGCACCTACGCTCGAGTGTAGGAGTTTACGCTCGAGCGACCACTCTGAGTGCGTGCACTTCCGCTTGAGCAACCAGAAGTCAGCTCGAGCGTGAAATGCAAGCTTCCAAAAGTTTCATATCTTTGCAGACCGCTCGAGCGACCATTCACATTTTGCATGTCCGCTCGAGCGGAGACTCTATTTTCAGAAATTTGACTAAGTGTTTTCCAATGCATTCTGGCATCCTCATTGCATCTTAGGCATTCCTAAGCCTTAATTAAGCCATAGTAATGAGGTTATGGATTAGAAACACACTAAGACAAGGAATGTACTAAGTTAAGAGATTACAAGTGTGTGTGTTGAGTAATGCATTAAGCAGGAACAAGAATCAATGTAAAGAAAGCTAAACCATGTATGGCCACATGAATGAGTAATAATGAGACATGTTTTGTGCTATGTACATTTATGTTTGTAGGTCAAGACTCGAAGACTGACCAACCGTTTACGAGAATCACTGTGAGTAACATTTCTATAAAGATATGTTGATATGAATTATGTTCCAAACAAGTTATGATTTCTGAAATGATATTGTTTACGTGAACGAATGTCCTATGATTGAAATTTATTATGGCATCCATAGATAGTCCCAAGTCATGGGGGACGGCATGTAAATGCGGGTCCATGACATATATGTGATTACGAGATCTCGTTACCCACTTCATTGTGGTGATATGTGTTTAATCAGTATCCGGAACCGATTACTCTAGTCGGAAGACGATATGTGATGTGTTCTATGGGATGTACCATTATTATGTTCAGATATGAGAATGATTATGCTATGATCTGTTTTACGCTTATGACATGTTCGGATTTCGTTCACTAACCTCTTAACTTTAATGTTATTCACTAGGCTTTAGCTCACTGTGTGTGTATATATATATATATGTATAGGTGGGCATTTTGGAGTTCGAGCCTGAAAGCTTTTGTCTGAATCTGTGTTCTGTTGTCAGCCAACCATTGCGCATCACATGGAGGTTCTGGATGTGTCGCTTGTTATGAGTTTTGGTTACTTATGTATATATGATGTGTTTATTTCGTTGGCTGTACTTAAGATACATTTATGTGTATGGGTATAATGTATGAATGACTTTTGGTTATGTATATAAAGTTTTAAATATTCTGTTTCATATAAGTCAGCACAACTCATTGGACAATTATATTTATGTATTTGCTTCCGCTAGCCCTTAATTTTGTTAATCAGTTCAGAGGCCTTCGGTAATCCAAGGATTACTGGCCGGTTACGATGCTAACCCTATAGGAGCGGGTTTGGGTCGTGACAACACTCTAATCATTTTCTTTATTTTGGCTAACCAATCAAACTAACTTAACTAATTTTTAAGTTTTCTCACCAATCAAACAAACAACTACACAGTTTATTAATTAGGTTACCCTTTTTAGGTCATTTCACAGTGCCCATTGTTTCTTCTAAAATCATGAATTCAGAATTTGTGAATTTGTCTTTTGATCTTCATCTTGAATGCTATAGCTATTTTATGTATTTCCCAATATCAAAATATATGGCAATAATAGAAACCTCATTGAGTCGAATAAATTGATGACAAACATACCAGGAAACAAAGAAAGAAATCAAAGTGAAGCAAATGTATTGATTTAGGGTTCAAAGAGTTCTGATCTTGAAATCCAATGTCCAGACCTCTTGAATCTTCTTGAATCGCAAGAAGTAAACTAAGCTTAGCGAGATCAAACAGAAAGGGAAGGGTTTTGTAGTGCAGGAAGTGGGTTGAGAGAGATCGTCGATGGGGAAGAACGGAAAAGGGAGAAAGAGAGAGAAAGAGAAAGAGAGTCACCTAAGTTGGCGGGAACACACTTTGCCTAACAATGAAGGCTAGCTACCTGTGGAGAGCCAAAACGAGAATGGGCAAAATGCCTCACAATTTGCCTCATGCGTTGGAACCCTAAAAATGCAGCTTTAATAAGCAAAATGCCTAATTCTCTCCATTTGCTTCGTGCATTGGAGATGCTAAGGGTCTAAAATATGATAATTGTGATATCCCTGTTCCATAATATGTTAATTGGTCCTTAACATGAGTATGATTATGTGTTTAATATGATTTTGTGTGCCATTAGGTGAAAATATGTGGTTTTGAATTTCTATCTATTCACCGTGGGAATATCTGTTTGATTATCTGTTTTGAAAATTTGATTGGAGGCCTTATCGACTATAGAACTCGAAATTGATTACGCCATTGTAATTAGCGTAATTTTTAGAGCCTACGGTGAAATTTAATTGGAAATTGATTCGGATCAGATTAAATTAATTAGATTAAATTAATGAATTAAGTGCCCAATTGTTTTATAATTAAATAATGTGTTGAGTGGGGGCTTATAAGGGGCTTTTATACACTCAATTTCTCTCCTTAGCTTCATTTGGCTGATTATAAACTTTAAGAAAAGGGAAGGGGTCGGCTAGAGAGAGGAAGAAGGAGAGTTGGGTGTTTGGCTCAAGTTTGTGAAGAGTTGAGGATTAAACTCTAGATTTGACCATGATTTGGGAAGAGTAAATCCTCTAGGTAAGTGGATTCATGAATATTAAGTTGAAATTTTGTGAATTCAAATTGGGATAATGGTCAAGAACATGAATTTAATTGAGCATGATGAAATTGAATTGGTTTTGTTGAATTGAGGGCCAATATGTGCATGCATGTAAGAAATTGTTTTGAAATTGCATGTTTGAGCTTGAAATACATGATTCATGTAGAGTTTTAGTTAAAGCTCATGTTGTAATCACCATTTGTATCATCTAAGTTGAGAATGAGAGTAATACATCACATGCATGTACAATTTATGAGACTAGGAGCTTTGAATGCATAAATGTGTTATGATGGAAATGAGTTTGGTGTCAATTTGGGACATGTATGTGTTTGATTCATGAAATTGAGCTCCATATTGATGTAATTGGGTGTTTGTATCATGATAGCATAAATATATTTGAAATTTGAGCCATGGCATGCAAGAAATGTTGGTTGGAATGTTGAAATTGAGCTCAAGAACATTGCCGGAATACCCAGAAACTTTGACGTTCGCTCGAGCGGGGGGAACCACCGCTCGAGCGAGAAATACGAGCTCCCAGTATTTTCTTGCAGGCATGGTGCCCGCTCGAGCGGGGAAGTTCACGCTCGAGTGGGGAGCTATGTAGGATGAACTTCTGCTTGAGCGTCCGAGTTCACGCTCGAGCGTAAAAATAATACAACCAGCACTTTTGCAGACCTATTGGGTCCGCTCGAGCGGGGAAGTTCACGCTCGAGCGGGGGCCCTGTTTTCTAAAATTTTGAAAAGACCTTTTGTGTTTCATTTTCTGTTCTCTTTCATTTCCAAGTACTCTTAGGCATGCATTGAGCAGTGTAAATGAATTAAAGAAATAAGAATGAAGCCTAAAGAGGAATATGTGAATTAAGAAATGGATTGAATCGTTTGTGACCCGTATGTGCTATGTGATGTGTAGGGTCAAGCTCCAGGGCAAACCAACCAACCTATCACTGTGAGTAATATCGATATTTTGAAGCTTGTCATTTGTCCAACTGCTTATTTCCTCATAAGCCTTATAAGTTTGCTAATTTGAATTATGGACAAATGTTTGATATGAATAGCTAAATGGGCAGAAGGCCAGTCTAACATAAATGAACGAATGAATGGGCCAGAGGCCAGTTTGGCTTGAATGAATGGGCCAGATGCCAGTTTGACATGAATGAATGGAGCAGAGGCCAGTCTGACATGAATGAAAGTTTGAATGGCCTGAATGAAAGTTTGAATGGCCTAAAGGCCAGTTTGACACGAAAGTCTGAATGGGCCAAAAGCCGTTTGACGAATGGAAGATAAATGGGCCAAAGGCCAGTATGTTCGGAACCATAGTCACTTGACTTAAATTGCGTATATATATATGTTAAATCGAAATACGAATTGGGCCCAAGGCTGTTTGAAGCATGTTGTTCTACATATCGTATGTATAACTTCTTTATTTGATATTATTCATTGGGCTATCGCTCACGCTCATTCATGTGTTTGTAGGTGAGCCGAGAGAAGTCCAAACCCAGCCCCAGTGAAGTCTGTGAGGAACAACAGAAGTTTTGAAGAGTCAGTCCTTGCGTCTCACGCACGAGACCCGCCTTCGCTCTTTTGTCATCCTGTTTTATTTTGTCATATGGGCGAAGTCTTTGGATATGTTGTATATAGTTTTGTTCGGCTGACTTAGACCTATATGATCCTGTATGTATAGAGCTTTGTGTAGTACATATTTTGATGTGAGTTATTAATGTACATACGTATGGTTTGTTATGATGTGCCATGTAAGCACAGCTCTATGGACAAAGTTTTAAATTGCTTCCGTTTGGCCCCCATTAACTCTGTTAATATACGTTTGGTTTGGTTTAAGGCCGTAGGTAATCTCATGATTACTGGCCGATTATGTCCTTAACCCTTGGGGGTGGGTTCGGGTCATGACAGAGTGGTATCAGAGCACGAGTTAATAACTCACACACTTGTCCAATAGAGCAATAAGCGTCTAGAAAAGATCTAGGATGCATTCATGCGATAAGTACGAAATTGAAAGCATCAAGAATACGCTTAAATGTTTAATGTGAATGACTATGTGTTGTAAGTTTGTGAACCACTTGCATTTCAAATTATTTGAATGCGTATGCCCTTTAGTAGATGCATACTTATGAAATTTTTGTACAAAGTATAATACAAGTTTAATCAGATGGTGAGGACAAGAGGTGATGAGATAGAGGAGTCCTCTACTGCTAGAATGGATATAATGGAAAGACTGATACAGGAAATGGCAGAAACCTTGAGACAGCAACAGGAGTGGCAACAACAGTGGCAGCAACCACACCCGCCGCCTCCACCTCCGGCACCACCTGTGCCAGATAATCAGAATGATGATCGGATAATAGCTCTCACCAAAGAATTCAAGAAAATGAAACCACCACAGTTCCATGGTGGATTAGACCCGTTAAAAGCCGAAGCATGGGTTCTCGGCATTGAGAAATTGTTTGAAGTTCCCTTACTCGGAGACACAGAAAGTGCTTTTAGCCACTTTTATGCTAGAAGATGAGGCAAGAAGATGGTGGATATTGATGCGTGAGAATCATAAAGATTTTGATTAGGCAAAATTTCTGGAAATTTTCTATGACAAGTACTTCCCGCAGTGTGTTCGAGACAGGAAAGTAGCAGAGTCTATGGAACTTAGGCAAGACAGCATGACTGTAGTCGAGTATGAGGCCAAATTCACTGAATTGGCCAGGTTTGCACCCATGTGATTGACACTGACTATAAGAAGGCGAGACATTTTGAAGGTGGGCTTTGAAGTGACATTTTAGAAAGAGTGAATGTCTTGAAACTAGAGACCTACATTGGAGTGCTAGACAGGGCCATCATATCAGAGGCTAACATAACCAGACAAGGTAAGCCAACAACTAACTGGAAAGGCAACAAAAGACAAGGCTTCTTCTCAAAGAAGAAATTTTCAAAAAAGCAAAACACGGGCTCCTCAAATACTTCGAATTCTTCCCGAGACGCATCTCCGATATGCAATATTTGTGGCAAAAGGCACTGTGGGGTTTGTTACTGTGTGTCAGGGGCCTGTTTCAAGTGTGGTAAACAAGGGCACATGGCCCGATATTGTAATCAGAACAGTGGGAAGCTAGCTGCTAGCTCAACTGCGTCGTTCCCGAAGCCGGGGAATACTTTGAGATCTGCTACCACCGGGGATACGGTGAGACAAGGAAGGGTTTTTGCGCTTGTTCTGAGCGATACACGGAATGTTAATGCGGTTATCTCAGGTACTATTTCTATATGTAATAAGGATGCTTTTGTGTTAATTGACTCCGGATCCACACACTCTTTTGTGACACATGCATTTGTATCTAGACTGAATAGACCCTTAGAATTATTGCCATATCTGCTATGTGTGTCTGTTCTATCTGGGGAATCTGTATTGTGTGAATCTATATACCGGTTTTGTGATATGCGTGTTGAGGATGCTATTCTATATGTGGATTTGTTGCCCTTGAATTTTAGACATTTTAATGTAATTTTGGGCATGGATTGGTTGACCAAATATTGTGCCACCATTGATTGTGTGATAAAACGGGTTGTGTTTAACCTACCAAAACAGAAAAAGATTGTGTTTGTGGGTAATGGGGTAGTGCCTCCACCTTATTTGATATCTGTAATGAAAGCATGTAAACTAATCAGGAAAGGGTGCCAGGGTTATTTGTGCTATGTGTTGTCTGAATAAACTGTGAATGTTGAATTGAATGACATCCCCATTGTTAGAGAATTTCTAGATGTGTTTCCAAATGAATTACCAGGGGAATTGGTAGACAGGGAGATAGAGTTCACTATTGAAACCGTGCCAGGCACCCAGTCCATTTCTAAAACTCCCTACAGAATGGCTACTGCTGAAATGAAAGAACTGAAAGAACAGTTGCAAGACCTACTTGACAAGGGGTTTATTCGACCTAGCACTTCGCCTTGGGGTGCACTAGTATTGTTTGTGAAAAAGAAAGATAGAACTTTGCATTTGTGCATCGATTATCGGGAATTGAACAAGGTAACAATAAAGAACAAATATCCCCTACCCTGTATTGATGACTTATTTGACCAGTTGCAGGGATCACAGGTGTTTTCTAAGATAGATTTGAGATCCGGGTATCATCAACTGAAAGTTAAGGCAAAGGATGTTGAGAAAACCGTATTCAGAACGAGGTATGGACATTTTGAGTTTCTTGTTATGCCATTTGGAGTGACTAATACTCCGGCAGCATTCATGGACTTAATGAATCGAATTTTTAAAACCTACCTTGACGAATTTGTTGTGGTTTTTATTGATGACATTTTGATATACTCCAAGAATAGACTTGAACATGAACATCACTTGTGGACTGTCCTGCAAATACTTAGGGAAAGGAAACTGTTTGCTAAACTAAAGAAATGTGAGTTTTGGTTGGATGAAGTTGTTTTCTTAGGGCATGTGATCAACAAGGAAGGAATTTCAGTGGACCCACAGAAAATACATGCAATTGTGAATTGGCCTACACCGACTAATGTGACAGAAGTCCGTAGCTTCATGGGCTTAGCTGGTTATTATAGAAGATTTGTGAAAGACTTTTCGAAATTAGCTGTGCCTCTTACCCAATTGACACGCAAGGGGCAACCGTTTGAATGGAACGACGAAAGAGAAGCTACCTTTCATGAACTGAAAACAAGATTGACCACTGCACCAATTTTGACACTACTTTCAGGTACGGAAAATTTTGTAATTTTCAGTGATGCGTCTTATAAAGGTTTGGGTTGTGTGTTAATGCAAAACGAAAAGGTTATTGCTTATGCCTCCCGATAGTTGAGGCCACATGAGAAGAATTATCCAACACATGACCTAGAATTGGCCGCAGTTGTTTTTGCTTTGAAAATCTGACGACATTATCTGTATGGAGCAAAGTGCGAAGTCTACACGGATCACAAAAGTCTGAAATACTTCTTTACACAGAAGGAGTTGAATATGTGACAGAGGAGATGGCTTGAACTGATAAAAGACTACGATCTTGAAATCCAGTACCACCCCGGAAAACCTAATACAGTTGCTGATGCCTTGAGTAGAAAATCAACGGGGAGTATGGCTTGTTTGCTTACTGAACAGAAAGAGATCTTGCAAGATTTTGAAAAATCTGAAATTGAAGTGGTAATGTGTAAACAGGGCAGACTGATAGCCACTATTACAGCCGAGCCGGCAATCATTGACGAAATCAAGTAGAAGCAGAAAGAGGATGAATTCTTCAAGAAAGTGATTGATGAATTTGAGACAAGTCTAAAAGCAGAGTTTGGCATTGAGAATGAAGTGTTGAGATTTCGGAACAGAATGTGTGTCCCAGATATTCTGGAATTAAAGAAGAGGGTTTTAGATGAAGCCCACAGATCCGTATTTGCTATGCATTCGGGTAATAATAAAATGTATCGAGATTTGAAACAAACCTATTGTTGGCCTAAAATGAAGAAAGAGATTGCAGAATATGTGTCCAAGTGTCTTCAATGTCAGCGAGTCAAGGCTGAACATCAGAAACCAGGCGGTCTACTTCAACCTCTCTCTATTCTTGAATGGAAGTGGGAGCATGTCACTATGGATTTTGTTGTTGGCCTACCTCGGACTTCTCAAGGTATGGATTCTATTTGGGTTGTAGTTGATAAACTGACTAAATCTGCACATTTTCTACCTGTCAAAACTACATTTAATGCTTATAGATTGGCTACTATTTATGTTGATGAGATCGTCCGTTTATACAGAGTTCCGGTATCTATTGTGTCGGATAGAGATCCGAAATTTGTTTCAAGATTGTGGAAGAGTTTGTAGGAAGCTATGGGAACAGAACTAAGGTTCAGTACGGCATTCCACCCACAGACAGATGGGCAATCAGAATGAACAATACAGACTTTGGAAGATATGCTTCGGATGTGTCCTTTGGATTTTCAGGGGAGTTGGGAAGACTATTTGCCACTTGCGGAATTTGCTTATAATAACAGCTTCCACTCCAGCATCGGTATGGCACCATACAAGGCTTTGTATGGTAGAAGGTGTAGATTACCAAATTGTTGGACGGAGGTTGGGGATAGAGCTTTACTTGGGCCTGAAATTGTGCAAGATACTTCTGAGAAAATCAAAACCATTCGGCAAAGGCTGAAAACAGCCCAGGACCGACAAAAGAACTATGCAGACGTTCGAAGAAGACCTCTTGAATATGAGGTCGGTGATCACGTGTTTATCCGTGTGTCTCCAATGAAAGGAACGGATAAACACGTGATCACCGATGCTACATGGTGAAAGTACTCTTAGGCATGTATTAAGCAATGTAAATGAATTAAAGAGATAAGAATGAAGCCTAAAGAGGAATATGTGAATTAAGGAACAGATTGAATCGTTTGTGACCCGTATGTGCTATGTGATGTGTAGGGTCAAGCTCCAGGGCAAACCAACCAACTGATCACTGTGAGTAATATTGATATTTTGAAACTTGTCATTTGTCCAACTGCTTATTTCCTCATAAGCCTTATAAGTTTGCTAGTTTGAATTATGGACAAATGTTTGATATGAATAGCTGAATGGGCCGAAGGCCAGTCTGACATAAACGAACGAATGAATGGGCCAGAGGCCAGTTTGACATGAATGAATGAGCCAAAGGCCAGTTTGACATGAATGAATGGGGCAGAGGCCAGTCTGACATGAATGAAAGTTTGAATGGGCCAAAGGCCAGTTTGACACAAAAGTCTGAATGGGCCAAAGGCCGTTTGACGAATGAAAGATAAATAGGCCAAAGGGCAGTATGTTCGAAACCACAGTCACTAAATTGCGTATATATGTATATGTTAAATCGAAATACGAATTGGGCCCAAGGCCATTTGAAGCATGTTGTTCTACATATCGTTTGTATAACTTCTTTATTTGATATTATTCACTGGGCTATCGCTCACGCTCAGTCATGTGTTTGTAGGTGAGCCGAGAGAAGTCCAAACCCAGCCCCAGTGAAGTCTGTGAGGAATAGCAGAAGTTTTGAAGAGTCAGTCCTTGCATCTCACGCACGAGACCCGCCTTCGCCTTTTTGTCATCCTGTTTTATTTTGTCATATGGGCGAAGTCTTTGGATATGTTGTATATAGTTTTGTTCCGCTGACTTAGACCTATATGATCCTGCATGTACAGAATTTTGTGTAGTACATATTTTGATGTGAGTTATTAATGTGCATACGTATGGTTTGTTATGATGTACCATGTAAGCACAGCTCTATGGACAAAGTTTTAAATTGCTTCCGTTTGGCCCCCATTAACTCTGTTAATATACGTTTGGTTTGGTTTGGGGCCGTTGGTAATTTCATGATTACTGACCGATTATGTCCTTAACCCTTGGGGACGGGTTCGGGTCATGACAATAATATTAGCTATAATAGTTAACAAGTCTTATTTGAAGAGTCCATTGAAGATACTATTAAGAATTTAAACAAAAGGTGTTGTCAAGTACCCCCTAGAGCAGGAGCCAAAAACAAAAACAAAAAAAAAAGTTTATAAACGCAAGACACATTTTATTAAATTAAGTGAACTTTTATTAAAATCAACACATTTTTTTAACATTTTTACATATTTTGAAGACAAATTTTACATACTTCTCAACATTAAACAATGCCTATGATGTACTTGTTAGCATTTGTTTTATAATTTATTTGAATAAATTACAAATACACAACCCTAATATTTGTTTAAAGTACAAATTATAATTTGATTTGAAATATTATAAATACCCCTTTATCAAAAAAATTTATTTAATAGAATTAACTAAAAAAATAAAATTCCTAACTATTCTTTTCTACAATGATAAAATTACCTGAATTATTAATTGAAATAAATTTCTGACGTCATTAAAAACTGTTAATTGACTTAATGATTTATTAATAAAAGAATCCATTTGTTATAAAATTAAAAACTTCAAGGGATTAGATGTAATTTCCAAAACTACAGTGACAAATCGTATTTTAAACAAATTTCGAAGGATGTACTTGTAATTTACCCAATTTATTTTTAAAACATATGGGATTTGTTAGTTTCTCAAAAAAAATTAGAGGAACCAACGTGTAGGTCCTAATAGTGGATTTATTATTTAATAGGACTTATGATAATTAATAACATTTTTTATCAAACACTATTAAAAAAATAACTAATTGTAATTTTTAGCGACAATTTGAAAATTGTAACAAAAAATGTCGATAATTATAAGTTTTAGCGATAATTTAAAAAAATATCACAAAAAATATTATTAATTTTTAACTTTTAGCAATAGTTTGAAAAATTCATAACAGAAAAATGTCATTAATTATAAATTTTAGCAATCATTTATAAAAATCGTAACAAAAAAAAAAAGTTATGAATTATTAATTTTTAGCGATATTTGTAAAAAATATCACCAAAATTATTTTAAATAACGATTTTAATAAGACTTATTTTTAATAAGACTTAATAAAATTAAATTTAATTATTAGGGCATATGAATAGTTTAGTAGAAAAAAAAAGAGATAGAAGGAGTAAAGTAAAAAAGGAAAAAGAAATCCACGTAAAACAACCGTCAGACTCAGAAAAGCGAATCGAACCTCCCACTGCACTAAACACCTCCATTATACTCAAATGTGAGCTCCATTTGAATAGTAAAAATGCTAATCAATCTCTTAAATCATGATTTAACAACTAGAATTTGAGGGTTTCTTAAAGCTGACGATTCTCTGTCAATGGATGGTTTTGGGTGAAGCAATGATGAACTTGGAATTGAAAGATCAGTCTCACCTTTCCTACACTTCGCATTTCAAATCCAACCCCTGAATATCTTCTATTCATCTTCATCCCAAAACCACCCAAATAGCATATCTGTGTGTATTCACATTGAAATTCATCATTTTGGGTTGAGAAAATGGAGGGGATTTGGAGATATGGGGTTCTCAAAACTAGGGTTTTGATTGGGGCCCTTTGATTTGGAAAAAGGGACCTCTGGGTTGGAGAAGAGAGGGGCAGAGAGTGTTTTAGAGAGAGAAGATATGAGGGAGCTGGTAGGGAGGCCAGGAACCGTGAGTGGGCTGATGTTGAGGATAGGGCAGTGTTTGTTTGGTGCTGCTTCCATTGGAGTGATGGTCTCCGCTATGGGCTTCTCTACCTACACTGCTTTCTGGTAAGTTTTTGTGTTCTTTGTCACTTCTTAAAGAATTGTTGCAATTTTGTTGTTGTGCAGTGAAATTTGTAGGTGAGATTCAAGTTCTTATATTGAAGATTTGGGTTTTGTAAAAATGAAGGTAATGAGTGTTTGAATTAATTTGCCATTTTCATTTGAAAGACTTCCAAATATAGAGAGAAAGGTGAAAATATATTGAAGCATGATAGAATCAAGCAAGGTTTCTTTCTTAAAGAAGTAAAACCAAGTAAGCGAACATTCATTTATGGGAGGCATATGCTCACTATCTGCCTATAAAACCATAAAATTCCCTCTTGTAGTGAATTTTAAATGCCGCTCTCTATTAATTTTTTTTTCTTGTTCAGACTTATATTATGAATACATTATTGGAAAGACACAAATTAGACAGTTGTAACAGGTGGGAAATATTTGATAGCATAGCATTCATATATGTAATTTTCTAATTATAGCATGGGATTGCACTTATCATACATCCAGTTTGTTTCACACATTTCCTCTAAGGTAGTTGGACCAGAAAGGCAAAGAAAACTAAAGGTTTATGACTTTCTATACATTTATTCCTGGGTAAAATTTTATTTTCTTGTTCACATAAATGTATCAAGCAGCCACTGGTTCAGTGGTTAATTACTAACCTCGAGGTTGTGGGTTCAAACCTGAGGACAATCACTTTGTGCAAATTATGCCAAATGTTAGGTCTGTACCCAATCTACCCCCTCTTAGACCCCCATCAAATGGGGACTTAAGTAGGTGTAGTTTTTCTAACTGGCTCACAGAAATGCGTTCATAACTTAATTTGGGGGAAGGAAGGTGGTGTTTGGGGCAATGTTCATTCATTTATGTGCATCATCCGACTCTACATGTTCTCTCATGCACTTGCATGCTAGTTCTGCTGACTACAAAGTATAGACACTTCTAAAAAGGTAATGTCTTGTGTCCGGCACCTACACAACATGACACTCATCAAACACTTCCCAACACTTACACATATGAAACACATTATAAGTTTGAATAAAATAACTTGGAGAGATTATTGTTGCCTTTCCTACCACAACTATTATTTGATGCTTTCTTGTATTGACTTTTAAATTCTGTTGAGACGTCATCCTGTCAATTCCTTATCGCAAATTTAATCAAATTCCATGTTGCTTGATGCAGCTATTTAATTGCATCAATGGGGCTTCAGGTAATGTGGAGCTTTGGACTTGCATGTCTTGATGTCTATGCTTTGAGCTTAAAGAGAAACCTTCAAAATCCAATCTTAGTGAGCCTGTTTGTTGTAGGCGATTGGGTATTTAATTTTCTACTTACACTCTTGGCAGCTTTGCTCCTATTATTTATCTTTGTCATAGATGCATTAACTTTGGCATACGGATCAATGCATGATTTTACACGGGAAAGCATTGGTTCTCTAATTGTTGAAATCATTATATTTTATCTCATTGGTTTCTATACTTAATACCATACTTCTTCATATTTGTGTTCTTTTATTTGTCTCATCACTTTCTTTTGTTAAATTATTGTAATGGCACTTCAGATTTTTGTTTTTTGTTTATATATATTTCTTTTTGGGTTAGTTAATATGTTGCTTATGTTTCAGAACCTCCCCTCTGCAGTTAAATGATGCCCTGTTTGGTAAAACTTGTTGCCAACTGACAAAAAGCATCACAAACTCGGTTTGAAAAAAATGAGTTTTTTGAGCTGAAAGCACAAGCTGAAAACCTGTAGTAACTAAGTAGCATAGACAAGGATACACTGACAAGGAGATTTTCAAAAAATGTCAAGGCACGAAATGTCTAGGACACTTCATAAAAATTCTCGTAGAATCGAGAATGAAGTTTTCATTCTGTACATGCCAGATCATGAATTAGTAACCGCATCCAACTTCCAAAAAAATCCCAATTGTTTCTAACTTTCTATTTCTGGAGTGGAATATTTACGGAATCTCCATGAATAGGATCAAACCTTATTCCATGGGTATTTACATGAGGTTCCTCTTTCTCATTCTTAAGCAAGTCCCCGAGAAGGCTTAGTTGATCCATGATTTTTCTTTCATCTTTCGTTTCCTTTTCGTTTGTTTCAAGAAATATATCGATCAATTCCGATTCTTTCTTTTTCTCTTGATTCTTTTCCGATTGAGATGTATGGTTAAAAGTTTATATATGTATATTAAATTTATTATATGTCAATAGTAATAGCATAGTACTACATTCGTGCTTTGCAATATATAATTTAGTTATTTTATTTGCACAAAAACCAATCATAGAACCAGACACATTTCTCTCACGAGTGTGGAGCCCATAAAAAAGTGGAATTCACTTCATGTGAAAGAGTTGTGTCCGGTTCTGTGTTCTTAGACCTTTTTAAATATTAATTTACATATCAATTGGCATTGTATTTGTTTCAAATGCAGGTGACCGCTACTCTATCGCTTGCAGCTGCATGCTCATCCGCAGGAATTGCAGTTCTGTATGAACGGGACTTGGACGTCTGCAAAGTTCAAATGCATCTCCCATGCAGTAGATTCCAGCTCTCCGTAGCTCTGGCTTTCGTCACTTGGTTCCTCATTGCTTTATCTTCGTATGTGATGTTTTGGATCTTAGCCTCGGTTTGAACAACCTGTGCTTTCGTCCCTCTCACTTGTTACACTTTCTCCATTGCCCTCTGTTTGTCAGTTGAATCCCATATCACAGTTTTGTGTGATTGTCAAGATTTCATGGTTTCAACTGCAATGTTTTTTTGTGTGCTATGCAAGCATGGCTCAAATTGAACCTAATGTGGTTGTAACCTCTTTTGTGGCTCCCCATTTCTTGTGTCTAGCTAACCCATTGAACTATATGATGTAATTTTATGATACTTAACCTGGCTATGCAGAGGGATCCTTAAATTGGAAGACGAAGTTCAGTTGGGAATTTGAAGCGAAAGGGTTTTGAAAAATAATCTCTCGTATTTTCTGGGGACAATGAAAAATGAACGTCAATGGGAAATGCTTTTCATGATCAATGGAAAATAAACTTATTTGGGAAAAAAAATATTTTTGATTTTGAAATGTTAAAAACTTAGTTTACCCTTTTTATTTTTGGGCAAAAATAATTTTTTCCAGTTTTTTAAAAAGTGAATTGTTTTAATAATTTTTTTCCAATTCTATTTTTTTTTTTTTCAGAAATAGTATGCCAAACTTTTTTTTTTTTTTTTGTGTGTGTTTTTTAAAAAATTAAAAATTGTGTGTTTTTTAAAAAATTAAAAATTGAAAAAAAGAAAAGATAGAGAAAATTTCATTATTATTCCTATATTTTGTTTCGATAATTAATTACACCTTCAGACTTTGAATAATTTTAATTTTATCCTTAAATTTTTTAAAATTGTATCAATTTGTTTCATACTGTCACATTTAAACGGAAACAGTCAAAAAAAAAAAAATTATATTTTGACTCCAAATTTTAAAATAAAAATGCAAAATTATTCCCTAAATTACCCAAATCCATCCGCCACTCCTCCCCTCTCCACCGTCATCTTCCCCGCTGCCACCACCAAGAAGCCCTTTGCTCTCACTATATATATCAAATCGTCTCTATCAACACAAGACACAGTAATACATTACTCAATCTGGGTTTGAATCTGATTCGGTTCATCAAATCGTCTCTATCAACACAAGAAACAATAATGCATGACTCAAAAGGTTCGTTTCTTCATTCGATTCATCTATATTTCATTTTTCAGTGTTTGAATCTGATTGGTTTGATCTCTGATTTTGTTAGTTTGGGTGTAAAAATTGTGCTAAAAATTTGGCTTTGTGTTGGGTTCGTCTGTTTCTTAAGCTTGAAGTTGGATTAGAATTGTCAAGAGCCATTCTACAAATAGAAGATCGAAGCCATGAGACCCATCTAATCCAACACCATGTTCATTAATTTCTCTCATGTCATGCAATTCAAAGATGTTCTTCAAAAGGCTATCTATGATGAATACCTCAGATACTTCATTCAATTCTCTCCCTTCATTATTGTATATATGTATAGATGTATTTGTGTGATGTGAAAAATCCTTAATTTTTCTGGGTTGGGTTCAATTTTTAGGTTCGAGCCGTACTTGAAGAATGCTTGCAAGAGATTTGTGATGAAAAAAAAACCGACATTCATCATCGATGATAACCCTAACAAGGACATCATTGTGTTCTATTATTGTCCCCAATCTCCTTACAAAAGTCAAACTTTTGTATTGTGTTGTTTTGCCTCCAATTCCCTACTAAATTAAAAAAAAACTTTTGGGTAAGGATTTGAATCCTGTTGATGTTGGGAAACTGGTAGCGATGGGTGGCGTCGTCACCCGCACCAGTGAGGTTAGACCAGAGCTTCTCCAGGGAAGTTCTGCGAATTCGGAACCAAACGACGGAGGCTCGGTGAATCCGACAGCGTTGGTTCTGGGAATCCATTTTCGGACATTTCTTGAATGGGGTTGCAGTGGCGGAGGGAGGAGGAGGGCTAGCCGCCGGCGGTGGTGGCCGGGCAGAGTTGTAGAGGTGCAGAGAAGAGAGATGGTGAGTTTGGATAGGAGAGGGAAAGTTCGTATTTTGTTTTGAAATTTGAGGTGAAAATGTAATTTTCTTTTGAATTTTTTCCGTTTAAATGTAACGGTACATTTTTAAAAATTTTGAAAATAAAAATAAAAATAAAATTATAAGTATGTAAATGTAATTAATTATTGAGATAAAATATTGGGGTAAAAATAAAATTTTCTCCAAAAGAAAACCACAAGCAAATAGGCCCGAACTTTCTAACATATTTTCTTTTGTCCCAACGACTCTTCACCAAAATGACCAATCACGTTGGGGCATAAAATTAGTGGAAAATCAACCAACAAAATAAAATAAAATTTTAGCAATCCAACACACGCTATCATCCTCTTTTAGTGAGTGGGTGTTTGGGGTTATTTTTTTAATTTTTTTAAATAGTTTTTAATTTTTTTTTTCTATTTACTCGATTAGATTAGACTTATTGGAAAAAGTAAATTTTTTTGTTTTGTAAAAATTGTTAGAAAGTCTTAAGAATAACAAAAAAAAAAAAAAAAAAAAAAAAAAAAAAAAAAAGCCAAATCAAGCTCGTTGTTTTGACTTTTGATTGGCAAATGAAATATTCCTTCGAATGAATGTACCGTAGCTGGGGTTTGGAAGGTGGTGGTGGTGGTGGTGACGACAGTTAAGAAAAATTTTTAGAATAACATTTTAATAAAAATAAAATTAAAAAGTGGTATTCAAAGAAAAGTAGGTTAATAGCAACATCAATGGATTAACATACATAATTTATAATTTGTCTCGAAAATACTGGGCAAAAAAAATATAATTTTAAAAATAAATTTATTTTTTTAATACTATAGTTATAATATCAATTTAATTTTTAATATCGATGATATGCACATAAGAACCTAATAAATGAATGGTATGAATTGTTAAAACTGGACGCATGAGGGGTTCAGTGAACCAAATTGAACTATCCAAATCAGTCTATTAAAAAATTCTATCTCATAATTAATTTTTTATATAGAATTAATTAGTAAATGTACTCCAATTACATAAAAGGGTGAAAAAACAAGGGATGTATACCTCTCTTTTAGGCCCGTTTAGTCAATAAATTCCACTGTATCAATAAATGTTACATCATATGCATTAATTAAGTATTTTTTGACCATTTCATTTTATGAAGATCGTTTCTCTTTTTAAGATATTGTGATATATCACTAAATTAGATTATTCTGATCTTTTATCAATTTTGTTCAATAAAATAAATCATTCCAAACACATTATTATCTTTCATCATCTTATAAAAAAAAAATTAAAAAGTCGAAAAAATATTTTAACAAAAGTTCTCAAACGGGTGTGGAAAATTTGAAATAGAGTTAATTGTATGGTCCCTTTAGCCATACAATATAAATTATTCCCACATAATACAACCTATATTTACACATTATTATATATTTTCATAGTCTCCTTCATATTTCACACTATAATAACACAAAGTGTGTGGTCCCTTTGGTTATCCACACCCTTGATTATCATCACACCAAGCCATAAAACCATAAAAATAAAATAAAGATAAAATACACACATAATAGTTGTCTAGTTACAGTTACCAAAGGCCACCATGTTTGACGAACTTGAGAGAGATACAACGAGCCTTCAGCTTTCCTCTGGCACATAATTGTGTGGATGATCATCATCATGCAATGACTCAGCGGCGAACCGGAGATTGAACCTCCTCGGAAACACTTCTTTGGGTGGCGGAGGGCGGTGGTGAAGAGGTGGAGAAGCCACAATCTTGCCGGAAAAGCTGGATGTCCGACGAGGCGTGGAAGCGGCCGGAGTCTCCGGAAAGTCTCATGTATGAAGATGAAGGTGATTCTTTTAGAAATGAGGATATGAAGCCTTGTCCACCATTTTTGTGTTGCATTATGGCTCTGTACACAAATGGAATAAGACCCTCCATTGCTTTGAGAATTTTGAAGAGAGAGAGAGAGAGAGAGAGAGAGAGAGAGAGAGATGTGTTTAACTTAATGAAGGAGGGGAGCGGTGGGATTGGTTAAAAAGAAAGAAAAGAAGAGGGGGTCGTGACGTGGCGTAATGGGTAGTGGCAGCTAAAAGGTATGTGGGACATTAGGCAATCTTTAAAAAAAAAAAAAAAAAAAAAAAAAAAAAATCATTATAAATTGTTATATTATTATTTATTTTTTTACATTTTTTTTTTATAAAAAATCAAAAAAATTATCAAATTAATATATTCTCAAAAGAGACTTAAGAGCAAGTTTAAGGATACAAAGGCTTGGTTTGTTTACGTTGGTTGGGTTGGGCTGGGCTGAGTTGAGTTGAGTGGATTAAATTAGTTACTAGTAGATAAAATAAATTAAAAAATTAATAAAATAATGCAAAATTGGTCTAGGGTCCCTCTCCCACGTTTCGTAATAAAAGAGATCCACGATATTATTTTTTGATGTCTAAGGTCTCTCCCATCTATCACAGAGAAATTCAGCCCCTTTCCTTTTCTCTACTCTCACTCATCACCGCGATCAAATACGCACACACACAGAGTTCACTGCTCGTGATCGGAAACGCAATCATCATCACTCTGTTTTTGAAATACAGATCGATCATGGAGGTCTACAGATGAAGATTGCTCTTCTATCTTTCTTTCTCTCTCTCGTCGATCTCATGCCTGCTATCACTTCCGTGGCAGATGTGCGAAGCCATGACCTGAGCGAGCCTGATGGATTCAACTAAAAGTTGTGAGATTGTACAACGATAAAACAGAGATCTCAAAAAAAAAATATATATATATATATCTAAAAACCTGGTCAACAATTTACAGAAACTATTTTAACTATGCATTAACAAATTCAAAATTCTAAAGTTTTCCGATCTATCAGTGGCTTTTACCAATTTCCTATTAGGAGGATGGTTAAATCGGTATGCCGCACCAAATTTGCATAGGCCAGTTCTGATGTAGGTGATGCGACGGCGATATTTCGTCTTCGGTCCATCTGTTTATAGCAAATGATCTCGGTTTTACAGAATTCTGATTGATGGCTTTTGCAAGGCTGGAAAACTAGAGGTTGCACTTGAGCTGCATCGATAAATTTCATCATCTTCATCCCATTGTGCTTAAATTATCCAGAGAAATTTTGAAATCCAGAGAAATTTGGTGGACGAATCTGCAAACATCAATATCAGGTCCAGAGAAATTCTTCTGGAGATAAATTCGGAATTCTCAGAAGTGTCGATGTAGGAACTGTTTTTAGAATGATCTCCTTCAGCAAATAAGTGAGGATTTTTTGATCCAGCAGTATATGACATGTTATGTTTACTTTTGTAATTATCAGGAAAGAATCCTCTTGGCGAGCTTAGTAAAACACTAGTATTTCTTTCACTGCGGAGCTTAGTAGATATTACTGGTGATTCTGGTGTCTCGGGATGTTTTCCTGACAATTCTACAGGTCTGTGAAAGCGCAGATGAGCCACAATTTGATCTATGGGATTGCTCTCAGTCTTCGTATCAGGCATTTGAGTGAAACTGCTGCAATAAGATAGCATCACATGTAAAGGAGGTATAATGAAAATTGGAAAGCTGCAGTTTCTTCTAAGCCTTTTGTGATGAGAGCTGAGTATGCTCACTGTCCAGCGGGAATTTTTGATATAAAATGGAGCTCGGTTGGAGCCATTGTTGGTCCGTTGCTTGCTCAAGCCGATGCAGATGGTTACTTGAGGCTTCATCACCTAGAATGCTGTTCGGATGGATCAGCAGCTGGAGGTAAATAGGGTATATAAGTGACAACAGTAGCAACAATGGTGGAGGATCAAACCCATGGCAGAGAAATTTGAATTTTCTCTAGAGTCCATGAAAGGCTAAGGAAATTTCTCTAGCAGTGTCCATGAAAGGCTAAGGAGGCCAGAGAAATTCAAAATTTCTCTGGACCAATTTTCTCTGACTTGAATTTTCTTTGACTTGAATTTTTTCTGGACCAATTTTCTCTGGATTATTGTTGAGGGACCTTAGACATCATGAAAATATTTGATATCCTTTATATTATAAAATCATAATATCAGGACCTTAAAAAAAAATACCCCAAAAATAAAATGTTATATTTAAATTATAAATATTTAATTTTTTTCTTAAAAAAGTCAAAAAAGATAATCCAAGCAAACTTTTTAGTTCCGATCTAAAAAAATTTTAACTCCAAAAAGTCAACTAATTTTTTTTTTGCGAGATGACAACAAAATTATTTTATCAATTTTTTTATTATACAATCACATGAGTGTGGAAATATACTGATGTGCACTTACTATTTAGTAAAAATTTTGATAAAAAATTTAAAATCTCTAGGATTTTTGGGGACATTAATTATCAAAATGAGTTTTTAATTAGAAAAATGATTGAGACCTCAAATTTTTTGGCTCAAATTTGGCTCGAATTTGCTTCTTTTTTTTTTTTTTTTTTGCTGGGTTGATGCTTTGCTTGTTATAATTATTATTATTTTTATTATTTTTTTTGCAATGTATTAGCCCAGAAAAAAATGAAAAAATAAAAATAATAATAATTATTCAACCCCACCAAAAAAAGAGTTTTTAAAAAATTGGCACTTTCAACAATTAGAATTGGTTAAATAGACAAATGGTGCATAAAATATGTGTTATGCATTATTTTGATCTTTAAAATATTTTAAATATGGAAAATATTATGGTACATCCTCTCTATGAGAACGTGTAGCATAGAATTTGCCTTTAAATATATATCAATTTTCTCTTCAACTTATTAATTTTGTCACTAAATAATTCTTATATTTGTTTTTATCTATAATTGATAACAAAAATAAGGTTATTTTCATCAAATCACATTTACACATCAACAAAATAATCCTCCCCCCCCCCCCCCCCCCCCCCCCCCCAAAAAAAAAAAAAAGAAAAGAAAAGAAATCTCCAAGAGTATTTGATTTGTTTCAATTAAATCCTCAATGTTGTCATTACCTTCATTATTAATTATATATAAAAATGAAGTGAGGGACAATTTAGTGATAAATTAATATATCAGGAACTAAATTGAACATCTCAAGACGCATACTTTGAAAATTATTTATGACTTAATCCATAAGAATTTTTTTTTATTAAGTTTTTAAAAATAAAAACTTTTAACAATAAAAAAATTTAGAAAAATTTAGATAGTGTTTGGTAGAATTTTAGAATTATGATTTGAGAATAGAATTGTATTTTGAGTTTGTGAGTTTTGGAATTATGATTTGAGTGTGAAAAATTTGCTAGGTTATGAATTTTGAGAAGAATTTTAAATTGGGTTTGAATTGAGTGATGTGACATATGATATTTAATATAAAAACTTACAATTTACAACCAAATACACAATCCAAAATTCTATTCAAAACTCATAAAAAATTTTAAAAAAATTTCCCAATTTTTTTTTATAATATAAAAATAACATGTGCAAAAAAAAAAAAAAAAAAAAAAAAAAAAAACTGAACACTGTTCTGGTCAACCGGTAGGACGTTCGGTAAGCCTAAATTTTCTCACAATGGAAAGAGTTTTCAAAAGTGAGTGTGAAATTAATTTTTAAAAATGCTAAACAAACACTGTGTGGAATTATATTTTGAAAGTTCTATCAAACGGAGTCTTAGTAGTCTTAGGGGGTGTGCTAAATATCGTGCAAGGATCTTTTGTCCCCAAATAATCATGTTCCCTCATCCCAATTCACTCACAATAATTAGATATGTTTTGAGATTTTTACATTTTGAATTCTTATATAATCCAATAATTATGAGTAAATTAAAACAAGAAAACGAGATTAATTTGAGAATAGAAGATTCTTACACGCTAAGTGCTCGTTTAGGTAACATTTTGGAATTAGAAAAGCACAAAAAGACAAAATAAATTATATAAGTTAATAAGACAAAATATGACTTTTTATTCATAATCATTACACTTTTTCTCTCACAAAAATAAGAAAAAATTTCAAAATTAAAACCAAACGAAATTAAAAAAATCAAACTAAAAAAGTTCAATCTAAAAATATTGACTATATTAACCAATTCTAAACTACCCTTAAATATGATATGGCGGAGCATGAATTGGAGGCCAGCTGTATATTCTAAGCCACGCGGATGACGACGAAGACTTAACGCAAAACTGCACGAAGACCTTGAAAGCTCCATTTTAGCCGCATCCAAACTTCACCAACATTTCACCAAATCTCACTACAACTACAAGTGCATTGGTTGGTTATCGCAATAAATTAAGATTTTGAAAATAAATTTTTTTTTATATAAATTTATTTTTTAAAGATAAAATATGTGTTTGCAAACTTACATAAATTTATATTCAATTTACGTATTTTGTGAGATCATTTCTATAAATTCGTAAAAACTTACGTAATTTTGTGATAAAATTACATATAGTGTACGTTGTACACAGGAACATTTCCCTAATCTAATTGCTTCGGTGACTTATAAGATAAAATATTTTTTTATTCACATTTAATAGGTCACATATATGTTTACTAGGTCTTATTAGCAGATTTGAGAAAGGGTAATCGTTAATATATTGAAACTAATTGTATATATTTATATTTTTTTCATAAAAATGCATAGTTAAAAAATGTACAAAGTATTTAATATGTTATTAATCAATTTCTTAGAAGACTCTTTAATAAAAGTCATGTTTATTAGTTCATAAACATCCACTTTTCCTTTTTGCTGAATTTTATCATACATAATAATTTTAGAGTGATAAAATATGAACACCAACTTTATATATTAAAAAAAAAAAAAAATCATTTAGAATGAGATGGTAAATTTGTGTCCATTCATTGTAAATCAAAAAATTCATTAAAATAATTTATAATTTTTAAAATGTTATTGCCATATTATTTTTGTAGAAGTTTTTGTATGATATTTTTATTCACAAATCATTTGTCATATTTTATATTAATGTTGCTTTCCTCAACTGTGATTGTAAATGCAGCACGCAATCGACACACATCTATGGTAGAGGATCTATGCATTATTCATTTATTTATTTATTTGTTTGTTTGTTTTTTTATATAAAAAAGTCTAAAGTTGGAATTAACAATTGAATAGTCAAATATAGTTGGTTCTTCTCTTACTTTTTCCTAAGCTGGCTCTTGCTTCTAGACGAAATTTTTTAAGTAAGTCATCCAAAACCATCCAAATTATTTTTATCATATATTTTTAGGATCTTCACCTTATAAATATATATTCAATTTAAGCACAACTCAAGTGGTTGAATATTTAAGGTCGACCTACTGCTGTGCCTTTGGCACAGTAGTGATTGTCGTGCCTTATTTTGAGGTGCATTATGGATTTATTTTTATGATCTGAATCGTTCATTTTGTAGCATTTATTGAGTAATTCAAGTCTACCAAAAATCATATTAATCAGATATCAATAACTATATGATCGAATCGCATATTTTTATACTATTTTTCAAAAGAAAAACTTCTTGTTTATTTTTTTGGCTATCAATCGTATAGTTATTGATATCCGATTAATATAATTTTTGGTAGGCATGAAGTACTCAACAAACCCTACAACATGACGGTTCAGATTATAAAAATAAATCTATAATGCATCACAAAATGAGGCACAACAGTCACTGCTCTGCTAATGCATAGTAGCGACCCCAATTCCGAGAAAAAATAAGACGGTAACGGCACCACTTTTTGTCCCTAAATTTTAACAAAATTTAAGAACTCCAAAATAATTATAGCAAAATGAAGGTTCGATCCAACTTATTCAAGTCCACAATCTTATTTTCTATTAACCATGTAAACATAAAAATAAAAAGAGAAAGAGGAAATAAGAATTATTAATTATAATATTATTGAATATGATATGGTAGATAAGTAAGATTATACAAGTTTAATCAATAGTTTTGCATTAAAAAAATATGAGAAGGTAATGTTTAAGAGATATTGTTTGTTGTAGTTGGTTTAATTTTTATTTGGTATTATAACATTAAATTTTGTTTGTTTGTTTTTTTCCTGATTATAAACTGAATTTTAATAAATTATAAAGTCACAATACCAAAGTTTTATCTATTTTTGAGTTATTGTAAACTTGTAATGATTTTTACATATCTATATATAAAAAAAAAAATTTCTAGTATATAATTTTTTATGATTGTATATCCACATAGATTTTATTTGGGTACTAACAAATAAAAGATATCGGTAATTATCATTTTACTTACAAATTTTTTTTTTTTTTAATTATGTACAGAATGTCTCATTTAAAATTTTTACCTATTGTCTCAAAAATTTCAAGACCAACCCTGCGTAACTACAATTTTCTAGAAGAAGTTTTGATTCGAAGTGTTGATCTAACATACTAACATCCTATCTTTTGAAAAAAATTAAAAAAAAAATTTACAAACATATACAATGTGCATATATGGTAATGGTCATTTTGAATTTGACAGCTGAGCTACAGCTTCTAAAGAGAGGTATTTTATTTCAGAGACTAGTAGCCTTAGTTCATTGATTTTTTTGCACTTTGTAGAAGATACAAAGAGCTAGAGATGGTATGGCCACCTTGTTGAGGAAAGTCTTAGGAAAATGAAGTGTCACCAAATTGCCTCATCCAAAAAAAAAAAAAAAACAGCTACTAGCTTCTGGAAGTTTGATATTGACTCTTCCTCTGTTTTTGTTTTTATACCAAATCTCTCACTAAGGGCCTAGTCTAATGTTCAGAGTGAGATTCAATCCCAACATATATGCATAAAAAATGCAAAGAAAAGTGCACAGAAAAAATAATTGTGGCCAACAGTCATTTTCTGGGTCACAGTTAAATTTTTTTTTTGGTACATTTCTGTAAAAAAAAAAAAAAAAAAAAAAAAAAAAAAATTTAGGTGTGAGAATATGAATAGAGTAGTGCTATATGATTTGTTATATAGAAAGATGTGATTTCTTGTGGTCATTTTCTTTAAAAATACAAAGCCTATCATTATGAACATATATTTACAACATATTTACAAATTTATTATATCATTTTGAAAATAAATTTATGGAGAAAAAAAGGAAGAATACCAAGGTATTGACAACTTCAATGTTATCACTTTGGTCTACTTCTAATGAGTCCAATTATTATTTTTATTATTTTTATTTTTTAAATAATTAGATATGGGCCGTTAGATCATATTAAAGTGCATCTCTACCATTGTAAGTAAGAGAAGAGAGAAGAAGGAGATGATACTCATTCACTTCGTAATGTCAACCACTATTAGTAAACTCATGTTATTCAAGTGTTAGGACCAAAAATAAAAAAATAAAAAAATAAAAAAATAATCCCTTTCCACTGAATCTCACACATAACATTAAAAAATTCACAATTTAGATATACCTAAATTTGGATATGCCCATCACATATTATAGCCAGCAAGTGCCAAAGGTGATCTGTCTCTAAATTTTCTTATTCTTTATTGTAAAACATTTATAATTTTTAAATCGTTGGAAATTTTAAGTGTATTAATCTTAAGACATGATTCATTAAATATGAATGTCTTCAAATAAAGTAAATAACATTGACCTCACTTAAAGTGTGATGAAAATATAGTAAACTCTACAAATTTTGCATAATTATATTGTATTTCCTTAAAATTTAACTCACATAATGCTGAACACTATTTCATCAAAAATTCGTTAATCATACGGATGGAAAGATAATGTTGTCATTTCTTCTATATTGAAAATATATATTTTACCTTGTTAATCTTTGAATTTTCAGTCTCTTTAGACTTACTAAAAAAGAGTTTAATATAATTATATCAAAATTTTGTTTTCTCTAAATCTCAAAAAAAAACGTTAATATATTTTATTTTTTGAATTAAAAAGACAGAAAGATTTAGGAATGGAACATTATGTGCTAATTGTGAGTCTCTGTCATATCTCACTCTGTGCAGGACCTAACTTATGTTGAGAAGGAAATTCAAACCCAATATTGACAACTTCAATGTTTATCACTTTGCCATACTTCTAATGCCAACTCCTAACGTCAACCATTAATTTCTAGCAACTCAGCAATCATGTTATTCAAGTATTGCCCATCTCCACTTGATCTCACACATAACAATAGAATTTAAGTAAGTCACAACCTGGATATTCCTAAAATTTTTAATTCTTTGGACCTATACAGGATATGGCAATATATAACTTGAGAGCGTTTGGGTTTAGTGGGTTTATTTTAGGATTGATATCGGTTATTTGAATTTTTTTTTTTTTTTAGACTTGTTGAGTAAAATATTATGCAAAAAATTAAAATGATTGGATACTGATAACTATATATTTGAATTATATTTGTTTTAGAAAAATGGATGACAACTATAATTTTAAGAGTAATTATCTATTTTTTTGTAATACAAATGTAATTCAAACATATAACTATCAATATCTAATCCTTTTTTTAATGTATAAATATTCTACTCCACGAATACTTAAAGTGAACATTTGAATCACCAAAAGTTCCAAAATAAACTTATCAAGTCCAAACACACTCTCAAATTTAAGATGACCAACTTTAAAGAATTCAAACCCATATAATAAAACACTAACATGACAGTTGACATGAGAGTTAACTTATGCTTTGAAGTTGCTTCATCAATACCAACTCTGATATTGTCTCCATCGTATATGAAGTCATTACTTGCATCACCACTACATCAAACAGTTACAAATCCATCTTGTCGTCTTTCCATTTCCCTTTTTTTTTTTTTATCCCTCCAAGTCTTAAAAGCAAAGAGAAAACAACAATACTACATATCTTTTTTTTTTTTTTTTTTTTTGAACTGAACAATACTACATATCGAGCCAAATATTATTGTATGAAGTATTTAAATTTTTTTATCTTGAATGACCATCAATAGACCATCCGAGTTGTAAGTGGGTATGCTCCCTGTGTTACTGATGATGATGAGTGTTCGAATCCCTTCACCATCTTCAGTTCATAAGTTTAGGAGACCTTTGATTATTGAATTTACTTTGTTGTGGTTGATTCAAAGGCCTTGCTTAAGACTTGTTCTAGGTCATTTAAAAAGAAGAAAGAAAATTTTACACTGAATATGACTGACACTATAATAAATTTAAATTTATAGCAAATTATATATTTGGTCCTGTGATTTGTCTTTTATATCAATTTAGTCTATGTGGGTTCAAATTATACTAATTTTGTCTTATAATGTTTTACATTGTATCAATATAATTAGATTGATAATATTTGTTAAGAAATTTGATAGAAATCATATGAAAAGAGGGGAATGAACTATTTTAAATTAGGCGTTAACCCTCAACCACTTTCAGGAGAGTGCAAGAAATATTTTACCTCTTGATTTTATTTAAATTTTCTAAGCAACATTATCAATTAGACTGTTAACATGGGTTTGACTTCTTTTAAGTTGGTCATCTTAATTTGAGAGAGCATTTAGGATTGGTAAAATAATTTTAGAACTGATTTTGGTGATCCAAACTATTCACTTTTAAGGATTCGTTGAGTATAATATTCATGTAAAAAATTAAGATGATCGGACATTGATAGTTATATGTTTGAATCAAATTTGTATTACAAAAAATTAATGGCTATTCTTAAAATTATATTTGTCATCTATTTTTTAAAAACAAATATCATTCAAATATATAGCTACCAATATTCAATCATCTTGATTTTTTGCATTAAAATTTTACTCAACAAATCTTAAAAAGTGAATAGTTCGAATCACTAAAATCAGTATCAAAATGGGCTTATCAAGCCAAATATTCTCTCAAATTAAGATCACAACTTGAGAGAAGCCAAACCTAAGTAGTGCAATTATAATCAAATTGATACAAAAGACAAACAATAACTACGACGAGTATAATTTACCCGTAAATTCATATATACATTTTATTTTTAAATATTGTTCTAAATATATAACATTTTGGGAGCATAAACTGTGTGC
>CM069915.1:88716427-88954906 GCA_036172215.1 Camellia granthamiana | reverse complement strand
AATAATTTATGTTTTCTATATTTTAGGATAAAAAAAATTAAAAATTAAGAATCAATTTTAAAAACTCAATTAAACATAAAATTTTGAAGGAAAATTTAGCCAAAACCCTCCATGAACCCTTATTTGGTGAAAAGGACAGGCCAATTTATTTTGCTTCATATAAACCCCCTAAAAAGAAAACATATAATTGAGTAAGGACAAAGTAAAATATCTTCTTCTTTTTTTCTTGGATAATATTGTTAGAGTAACTGTCAAACAGAGTAACATATTATTGTTACTGTTTATATCAATTTCGATGGTAATAATTTTTTTTTTAAGAATTTCATTGTCAACATGAATCTTATTTGATAGATCTTAATGAGAGAATTCTAAAAATACTAATTTTATTAAAAATTGATATTTACATCAAAAGTTATATTATTTTTAAATTTAATATTTTGATAATAATGATATGTGTTGGACTTTTCAATAAATTTTTTTGTACTTATCCTTAATGAATTAAAATTTTATTATAATTGAGTTTTGACCAAATCCCCCAATTTTGAAAAGCATGGCAAGCTGGTTAAAAGCCGACTTTTTTTTTTTTTTTTTTTTGAATCACATTATCTCTATACTTTTTTACACGTCTTTTTTTAAAAAAAAAACTAAAAAAAAATTAACTTTTAACCAATTTCCCAAAACATCCCAAATAATTTTAGAAGCAAAGCTTAAAGAAAAATGCTTGAGATCCCCTTTTTTGAAAACTCCCACAATCCCCTTGGATCTCAACCATTGATGTATGTGCGAGACCCACTCATGTGTGGGTCCTACACATATATCAATGGTTGAGATTCAAAAGGGATTATAAGAGTCTCTAAAAAAAGGGGTCTCAATCATTGTTGAAGCATAAATGAGCTCGTCACAAGTGGGGTGTACGATACCCATGTGCTAGGTAAGAAGTTATTTGGTACGCTTAGAACATAGTCACATAATATTTTAGAAGTGTTTTGATTGATGAAAAATGTATGATTTATAATTTTGTATTAAATGATTTAAAAACAGCATGAGACATGATGGGAGTGTCTGAGAAGAGGGTTGGACTAAAATAGCTCATTAAAAGAAAAAATAAACTAAAATAGTCAATAACATAAAATGTCACATCTAATCTATAATTATTTCACTTTTTCTCTTACAATCATCAAATTAATACAAAAAAAAGTCAATCAACTTTTTAAAAATAACTATTTTAATTACATTAAAATAACTAAAAAACTATATAACTAACTAAAATAATTAATTTTCTAAACAAAGTTGACAAATGGTGATTGGCAGAAAGTATGGAAAAGTGACCTTCCTGAAGCACCAAATAAATTTTCTTGGTGGACACTGTAGCATAGCAACTGTAACGCTCTCAGAATAACACATATAAACCCAACATTCGTGACATCCATAGATACAAGAGAATAAAGCATATTTCCCTTTATCAGAGTATTCATTATAAAAGTATTACATGTTGACAACAAAAGTAAATGCCCTACAGGCTTACAACTTTCCAAGTCAACACTTGGTTATAAAAATGAGAGTACTAACTCAAAACACATTAAGCCCTTGGCTTAAATTTACATGTAACACAAATATAACTACACCAAAAATAAGCCTTCAGCTTCTACAACCTCCCAAGCTACAACCTTGGTAGCGGCATATCACCTGCACCTGAAAATGATGTCCCATATAGGGTGAGCCAACGCCCAATAGAGATATGCTAAACATAATATAAGCAATAACTAAAACATTGGCATTTGATAAATGTTGAACTCATATAAACAAACGTACATCTCTTTCATAACCAATCCACATTTTCACATATGTTTCCATTCCTTTCCCTGTTTCATTAACCAAACCAATTCATAGATATGGTTCTCTATATTCATCTAGACAGTTCATAATGAGATTACAACTCACATCATTAACATTTCAATATTCCAATTTTAAATGAGACTACAACTCATATCAATAATACTTCAACACTCAATTCATCTACGTTATGCAAACGTAATCATGATTTCGAGACTTTCACCCTGGACACTCCGGCCAACTTAATTTTCAATGGAGTCCATCCCCTATCTCCTTCCAAACAGGTTTGAGAGTACATCCCCTATCTCCTCTCAAACCATAGAGTACATCCCCTATCTCCTGCCACACAATATACATATACAATGTATTTAAACACTTATCATATACAATGATCAAGCAAACCCACATATTCAATGTGTTGTTCCATCCGTCATATTCAATGACATACTCAATTGATTAGTTTTAATTCACCTAATCATCATACAGTGTCTACAAAAATCAAGAATATCCTCCACCGATAGCCCAAAAACAGTTATTTCTAAACAGATAATAATTTCATCAAACAGATAAATTATCAACCCTTTTCACAGATGAGTGATCAATTAATCCAACAACACATTCAATCTCATAATTTCCCAATTTCATTATTTACAACTCAATTTCATATTCTCATGATTGATTTCATTAATTACACCAAAGACCCGATTAAACCCAACTAAGGCATTTTTCTCCTTTTTCTCAACATTGACCCAAAGGTCCAAATATCATCTATGAACATCAATAACCTCATTTTAAGACCCATATACACATGTATAGTTCAAAAGGAACAAAATCCCTCTTTATACATTTCAAGTTTTGAAACCCTAACACCCAAAATTTCCCAACTTCAACATTCAAAATGGCCACAAGTTTATGTCAAAGGCCATAAATATGAGTAGTTATCCCCTACCTCAAGTGAAGAGACTCAAAGGAGATGAAGGTGAAAACCCAAGATGCTCCAAACACCAACTTTTTCGGATAGAAATGAAGCCCACACCAAGCTCCACACTTTTTACAAAGGGACTAGGATGGAAGATCACTAGAGCTAGATGATTTCGTAGAGAGAAGATGTATTATAGAGAGAGAAGCTCTCAAATGATAGTTTTGGAATGTTTTAGAGAGAGAAAGAACCGAAAAAACGATTTAAAATGACACAGTCGCGATCTGATATACGTATAGTCCCGCTCGAGCGGAGAATAGGACGCTCGAGCGTAAGACACAAAAACTTTACCCGCTCGAGCGCAAAAAGACCCGCTCGAGCGCCAAGGCACAACAGCAAAGCACTACCTGCTCGAGTGCAAAGAGACCTGCTCGAGCGTAGAATACACTCCTCCAGTACTTTTATAGACTTCGAATACCTGCTCGAGCGCAAAGATACCCGCTCGAGCGTAAGTAACGACGCTCGAGCGTGAAAAACACCTCTGCAGTATATCTGCAGATGCACAAAATGCTGAAAGGATGCAAACTCCGCTGAGTGCAACAAGACCCGCTCGAGCGGATCATCAAAAATCTGGGCAACAAGATTAGAGACTAAAACTCAACCAACCTGTTACAAACCTGCCCAACACATCCTAAAACTCAAATACAAAGAGTAAATGGTGAAAATGAGAATAAGACAACAACACACATCCACGGAACCGAGTCCGGAATACAATAAACAGTGAAAGGAAAACCGGGATCGCTATAGTAACAACAACGTCATCAGCAGCACCAAGACCTTTGGGCCCCCGTTTGTTTTGGGGTATGAGGGATTGGGATTAGGATAGCTGTGGGTCCCCATTTAATGTGTTGTTTGTTTACAGAGTTGAGGAAGGGACTGCTAAGTCGAAGGGCTTAGGACAGGCCTTGCAAGATGGGATTCGGATGAGCCTCTAGGACTTGGTATTAGAAAAATAGTCCGGCGGACTAGAAATTTTTTATTTTTATTTATTTTTTATTTTATTTTTTTATATGTCGGGCATTTTTTTTTTTTCACATTAATGTTTAATTTTTTGTATTTTTTGTTAAGTAAAAATCATTATTTTATTTATTTTATTTTATTCTAAAATTTTTTTATTTTATTTTTATTTTTTTTAAAATTTTTTACATGTTGGGCATTTTTTTTAAAACATTAATGTTTAATGTTTTTGTATTTTTTTTATTTGTTTTATTATTTTATATTTATTTTATATAAAAATAATTTAACAATCCTTACACTAACAACTATCATCAAAACAAACACAATTTTACTTAATCCCCTCACTATCAATCCCCTCACTAACAATCCCCTCATTATTAATCCCTTCATTATCAATCTCCTCCATTCTACATCTGAAAATAAACAGGGCCTTGGTTAGTTGGTAGGACTTTTTGGGAAACTGATACTTGGTTGAAAGCTTACACGTGTAAGTTATTAAGAGAGAGTAGGTGTCCACACACGTGTTGGTAGACTGACAAAGAGTTGGCCATCGGACAAACATTTCAATAACTGATTACTCTGGGTGGTGTTTGTTTTGAGAGATTGAGACATGAGATTGGGTTAATAGTTTATTCGGATTAATAGTTTGTTATTTGATTTAAAATTTTTGCATCGGATTAATAGTCCTTCCGAACTATTAGTTCCAAAATCTATTGGACTATCGTGTCTCATAGGGGGTGGGACACAAATGGGAGATAGGGGATATGAGATTGGGTGATGAAATAATCATTTTGACCCTCTACTATTTAATTATGTATTATATTTAGTAAAATTCAATAAAATGTAAATGTCTCAATTTAAAAATAAAACAATTTTATTTAATTTTTATTTATGTTTTATTTATTTAATTTTTTATAGATATTTTATTGATGTTTTATTTTAAAATTTTGTTTATATTTTATTTAATTTCATTATTTAAATTTTAATAGATGTTTTATTTAATTTCATTATTTAATTATTATTATTATTTAAAATAAATTGATTTAAAATTTTAATTAAAAAATAACATATATTTTTATTGATATTTTATTCATTTAATTTATTTAATTTTAAAAAAATAAATTTATTTAATTGTGCAAAAAATAAAATAAAATAATTTTTTATTGAATTTGGCCAAAAATAATTAAAATATTAAAGATAAGTTTAATATTGCTATTACTTAGTAAATAATTGAAAAGGGTAAAATAGTCATTTGAGTATTTATCATTCTCCAAAATATTCCAAACAAACATAAGATTCATATCCTATCCAACCAAATAGTCATTTCTTGACATCTAATCCCATGACTAAACAAACATGGGATACAGATCCAGTCTAACCAAATAGTCCGGAGATAATGTATTCTGGGACTAACAGTCCGGTAGATTCCAATCCCCCATTATCCAGTCTGTCCAAACACACACACCCTTAATGTTGTCGGCCATCGACTTCTTGCGTTGGGTTTGGTCCTCAATTCCACACTACCCTCTCATCTCATGAGAAGTTATTGGGTGCAATAATGCTATATGTATCACTTGGTATACCAATTAATGTATTAACAGATAATGTGGCATAATTTTAGAGGTTTTGGGTATTTGTAATTTGTATAATGGGTATGGCCAATAATAATGTCATAACATATGTTGGTACATTAGTTGGTATACCAATTGGTGTATGTACTATCACCGTATTGGGTGATCTTGGACACGGATACGTGATTTCCCAAGTGAATTGTGATTGATGAAAAATGTATGTTTTATGATTTCATGTTAAACAATTGGAAAGCAAAAAGCTCATGTAATTTACAATTTTATGTTAAATGAAGGGGAAATAAAAAATAATAATAATAATAATTCATAAATAGTCATGATTACGGAGTTTTTTTTTTTAAATATTCTAAAAAATAATAATTTAGAGAATTGACTCACTTTTCAAATTATTTAGAAAATTAGCCTGTTTTTTGAAATCACATTTTGAAAATACAATTTTAAAAAGTAGGTTAATTTCCTAAATAGTTTGAAAAGTAGGTCAATTCTTTAAGAAAAATGTTTGAGGGCCACAAAATCAGTGGCTCAAATGGCTCGAAACTGCCAAAACGACGTCGTTTTGCGTTGTTTTGTGCCCAAAACGACGTCAGTTTGACAATTTCAAGCCATTCGAGCCACTGAATTTCGGGCCACCAACCATTGCTGATTCTTTAATGGGAAATTTTTTTTAAGGTTCCTAGCATTAAAATTTTATACTATAAAGGACATCCAATATTTTCATAATGTCTAAGGTCCCTCAATATCGATCCAGAGAAAATTCGATCTAGAGAAATTTGGCAAATCCAAAGAAAATTGAAGGGTAATCCAGAGAAATTGCCAAATCCAAAGAAAATTCAAGGGTAATCCAGAGAAAATTGTCAAATCTATAGAAAATGGACAAGGCTTCATTATTATTCAGATCTTTTCACTATTTTCTTTGGTTTACAAATTTCTTCAAGGTTTTGGTACTCTTTTTCCACAATTCATCTTCGATATTTCTACCACTACCTTTGATTAATGCAGTGGTGGTTTCAAACCATAAAAAATTGAGAAATTCAGGACTTCCCAAACCCAGAGAAAATTGCAATTTCTCTGAGTTCAAATTTTTGCAACCTACAACTCGAAAACTAGTACCAATTGTGGAGGTAAATACCAACATTATGACAATCTAATTCACAATCTTTTAAAAATGACTCACAGCTAATACTGATCCTACTTCAATAACAGGATTCTAACTTCTATCACTCAACAAAATGTACTTAAAAATTTCTCTTTTGTCCCCTTTTGTCGCAGGATTCTAACATCACAGAGAAAATTATTCAAGGCAGAGAAAATTGTGTTTTGACTCAACTAGAGAAAATTGCAATTCTATCTTCTCTTCCAGAGAAATTCTAAACCAGAGAAATTCAGAGAAAATTGAACATCACAAAGAAAATTAAACGTGCCAGAGAAAATTGATCAAACCAAAGAAAATTGCAATTCTATCTTCTTTTCCAGAGAAATTTTAGAATTATTCAAGGCAGAGAAAATTCAACATGCCAGAGAAAATTGTGTTTTGACTTAACTAGAGAAAATTGATCAAACTAGAGAAAATTGTAGTTCTCTCTTCTCTTCCAACCTCATTCCTAATCTTTCCCAAATTCTCTAGTTTGCTTACAATTATTGCTTCTCTTTTGCTTCTGAATAATAATGAAGCCTTATGAATACACTATGCAATAAATTACATATTTATAGTGATTTAGTAAACTAAGATCACGGTTGTCCCAAAAATAGTTCAATTAATGATGTCAAGATGCAATCTGTGTATTCCACGTTCCCAGATTAGATTATACAAACTATATTATCAGCCAACACTCACAATGCATACTCTAATAGAAGTAGTAAATGCCAAAGTTGTGAGAAGAATGCATATTAACAGAACGATCACAACAACTTTACTGGATATCCACTTCTTTGATGAATCAACATAATCACTGCTGTAAAGATCACTTCCATCATCGGCCTTGATGGTGACGACTGTGAAGATCCTCATCGATCTCTGGTGGATTTCTATGCTAATTTCTGGTATTGAAATTAGATCCGCAAGCTGTGGAGAGAAAACTGAAGAAATCGAAGTTGAATCGTTTCAATTCGATGAAGAAATTCAGAGACTAATGGCGGCGCCATTGGAGACTAGTATTTTCTTCATTGCTCTTGCTCCCCCGGGATGCTTTGAGCTTCGTTTGACGAAGGAGAGAGAGTTAGAGAAGAGGATGACAACGATGAACTCCGACGATGGAGGTAGAGTTCGTCGAAGAGAGAAGAGCAGAGAGAGAGGAAGAGACAGTTTGATTTGAAGGATTAAATTTCTCTGTGATATATGGATGTCGGATGTTGAAGGACCTTAGACATTATAAAATAATATTGTGAATTTTTTCCATTACTAAAAATAAAAAAAGGACTTCAGACTAATTTTTCCTTTTTTAAATTATTTTTTTAAAAAAAAATATTTCAAAAAAAAACTCCACGATTACGTGATGCTCTTAAATCGTGATACAATTTTTCATTTATCTCAGGGTTTTGACACCTGCACCAGGTTGAAGTAAGAATCTCCTCCCACATGTAAAGTGAAAATTAATAGGGAAAATATTACATGAGGCGAATGTGAAAAAAATAATTATAAATTAATGAGAAATTTTATTAATATAAATAATTAAATATATGATTTTTTTATGATTTTTTTTTTCTTATTATTGTTGGGTGTAAGAGTATTCTTACCAACTTACTTATATTTTACCTTAAAATATTATTAAAAAATTCATTCCCTATTTTAAGAATTAATTTTTTATCTACTTCTCCCAATAAACTCCCTATTTTTTTTTTCTCTATTCTAATAAAATATTATTTTTAATTATTTTATATTTTATATTTTTGGGGATGGAGATGCTCAAGAACCAATGTTGATTGAATAAAAAATAATTTTATATTTTTGAGGGGGTGAACATTGCTTCCTACATTTGGGGAGCAATTGTAGCATTCCTTATAATAGGGAGTTTACTTTAGAATGGATTTAAGGGATCTGCTGAGAATACTGTAATAATTCCAAATTGGTATCGTCCTAGAGTAAATTTATGTAAAAATTATAAATGAGTGAGACAATTATGATTGCATTAAAAAAAAATTGATGTAATTTTGACACAAATTTTGTTTCCCCAAATATTGAATGAGAAGATCTCCAACGGATGAGGTAAATGGAAAGAATTAGGCATTTTGCTTATTGAAACTGCATTTCTAGGGCTCCAACGCATGAGGCAAGTGGCGAGGCATTTTGCCCATCCTCGTTTGGCTCTCCACAAGTAGCCAGCCTCCATTGCTAGGCAAAGTGTGTTCCCGCCAACTCAAGTGACTCTCTTTCTCTTTCTCTCTCTTTCTCCCTTTCCCGTTCTTCCCCATCAACGATCTCTCTCAACAACTATCTACTGATTCGGCTTTGGATGATTTCGAAAACCCATAATTTCAGCTTCACATTAGGTTTGAGGAAATACCGACAAGGTCGTCGTCTACTCCTAATTGGCCTGAAAGAAATGCAAAAAATAAAATGGAGAGGCTTAAAGGGTATTCGGAAAAGCTCGAAGTATGTGCTTTGAAAGTGTCTTTGAATGAAGGGAAAGCAATTCATGGGCAGGTCATCAAGAATGCGATAGACCCAGATGCGTCAAGTGCTTGATGAAATGCCTGAGCGGGATGTCGTGTCTTGGACAGCTCTGATTTCTGGGCTTGTTGCTGATGGGTATGGAAATGATTGCATTTATTTGTTTTCTGAGATGCGGAATGAGGGTATTAGACCGAACGAGTTTAGCTTAGCAACTTGCTTGAGAGTTGGTTCCATTTGCTTGGACTTAGAGTTTGGGAAACAGGTACATGTAGAGGTAATTAAGCTTGGGTTTTTCTCAGATATTTATGTCGGGTCTGCTCTTGTTGACCTTTATGCAAAATATCGTGAGATGGAATATGTAGATAAAGTGTTCTTTTGCATGCCCAAGCAAAATGATGTGTCGTGGAATGCGTTGCTTAATGGATATGCTCAGATGGGCGATGAGGAAAATGTTTTGAAAATGTTTTGTGGGATGATGAAGTCAAAAATGAAGTTTAGCAAGTTTACTTTGACTACTACCCTCAAGGGTTTTGCTAATTTTGGGAATTTGGGAGCTGGCAGGGTTGTGCACTTTATTTATTTATTAGGGCCTATTTGGTAACGTTTACGTTTTCAGTTTATATTTACAAAAATTTTATAAACTGGTTTTTGTTTATTTTTAGAAAAACATAAACTACAAACGCGTTTGGTTTAGACAAAATGTTTAAAAAAATTTAAAAATATAAAAAAGAGTGAGAAATAGCAAGTGGTGGCGGGTGGTAGGTGGAGAGGAGTGGTGGCAGCGGAAGACAGTGGTAGAAAATGATGGTGGGTGGTGGTGGTAGAAGACGGTGGTAGAAAATGGTAGCGGGTGGTGGTGGTGGTGGTGGTGGTGGTGGGTGGTAGCAGGTGGTGGGTGGTAGCGAGTGGGTGGTGGTGGTGGTGGCAGATGGGTGGCAGATGGCGGGTGGTGGGTGGGTGGTGGCAGGTGGTGGGTGGTAGTGGCGGCGGGTGGTCGTGGGTGGTGGGTGGTGGCGGGTGGTACTGGTGAGTGGGTGAGTGACGGTGGCGGGTGGTGGGTGGTAGCGAGTGGGTGGTGGTGGTGGTGGTGGTGGTGGCGGGTGGTGAGTGGTAGATGGGTGGTGGTCGTGGTCGTGGTGGGTGGGTGGGTGGGTGACGGTGGCGGGTGGTGGGTGGAAGCGAGTGGGTGGTGGTGACGAGTGGTGGTGGCAGGTGGGTGGTGGTGGGTGGTGGGTGGTGGTGGCAGATGGATGGCAAGTGGCTGGTGGCTGGTGGTGGCGGGTGGTGTCAGGTGGGTGGTAAGTGGTGGTGGCGGGTAGGTGGCGGGTGGAGGCGGCGGGCGGTGGATGGTAGTGGCGGGTGGTGGGTGGTAGTGGGTGGGTGGCAGGTGGGTGGTGGGTGGTGGTGGTGGTGGCGGCGGCGAGGGGTGGCTGATGGTGGCGAGTGGGTGGCAGGTGGTAGTGGAGGGTGGGTGGTGGGTGGTAGTGGTGGAGGGGTGGGTGGTGGGGTGGTGGTGGCCGAAGACGGTGGTGAAAAATGGTAGCGGGTGGTGGCTAGTATTGGGTGGTAAAAAAAAAAAAAAAACTCAAAACGCAAAACGTAAACTCATTTTTTGAGTTTACATTTTTTAGCCAAATTTATAAACTGAGACCATTTATTTATAAATTAAAAATTTACCAAACAAGTTTTTATTTGAGTTTTTTAAATTTTTGTAAATATAAACTGAAAACATAAGTGTTACCAAACGGCACCTTAATATTTATAATAGTTTTCTTTTAAAAAATTAGTTAAGTTAGTTTGATTGGTTAGCTAAAATAAAAAGTATGGTTGGAGTGTACACTAGCTAAACTAGTTAGGCAAAATAAAGAAGGTAGTTTTCTGTGTACTTTGAGGAGGCATTTTAGAGAGTATGGTTGGAGATTCTCATCATACATACAAGAGGCTAGCATTTTTATAAAATTAAAAGTATTTCTCCATTGTTTCACCAAAATGTAATTTTTCCTAAATTCTTGTAGTGTTTTTAGAGTGTTTAAAAAATTGTTTTTGAATTTTTATGTTTTTTAATAATTTAATAATTTTAATAAAATATAAATTTGATTATGAATCAATCACCTAATGACACAAGATATTTTTATTGTTAACAAATTTTAAAAAACTAGGTTGTGAGTTTCAACCTTAGAGACCTCATAATATTTTACAAAATTATATATAACACAGATATATTAAAATATTAATTTTTTAAAATTTCTTTTCTTATTAACAATTCATCAAATTATCATCAACGAAAGTTAGAGGTTGCCATTGGAATAGGAACGCAAATTTATACTCTTGTTCTTTTGTTTTTTCAAAAATGCTTCCGACCTCTAAATCTCATCACTAAATAAGCACTAATGATGTGACTGCCTACGTAGAAAACTGATGCAAACTCGTAGGGCTAAGCAAGGAATCCGTATAATCCGTAATCCGATCCAGTCCAGTCCAGTCCAATCCAGTAGGATTGGATTGGTTTTTTGAATTTGTGGTTCGGTTTCGGATTAGGAATTTGAAAATCTGTAGGTCACAGATCGGTTCCGGATTAGAACCGATCCAGACCGTATACATTTAAGTCTATTTATACCATGTACCCTCACACATAATATAATTTATTGTTTCATTTAATAGCCCTAATTCACTTTACACGTCGCTCAGCAACTCACTCACTGCCTTAGTGCCTCTCACACTCTCATCTCTCTCTCTTCTCTTTCTCATCCATCTCTGATCATCATCCATCTCCGATCATGCATCTCAGACGCCGTTCACTTAGTCACTGCCTCTCACACTCTCATTTCTCTCTCTTCAGGCACTCTCAAATCCTTCATTTCAGATCTTTAACTTCACACGCCACTCACTCACTGCCTCTCACTCTCACACACACACACACACACACACTCTCTCTCTCTCTCTCTCTCTCTCTCATAGATCCTCCATCTAGATTGGTAGTTGTAGCTCTCTCTCTCTCCCTCTCTCGGTGAGCTCCCCCCTCTCTCTCTACATATATATATATATTATTTTCTTTTTGTGGGTTTCTTCTGTAACCCGTTTGCTGATTTTTTCAGCCCTTGATTTGTTACATTTGATAACTCATATATATATATTTTTTTGTGGGTTTCGTTTGTGTTCTGTTTCTTTTTGTATTGTAGTCTTAGATTTATGTTTGTTTTTTTTATAACTCTGTTTTTTGCATTGTACTCTCAGATTAATATTATATTTGTTTATGATCTGTTGGATTGCTCTATTTTTTAAGCCATAATTGATAACTCTGCTCATATATGATCTGTTTGATTTCATCTCAGATCATCATTTTTTTCCCTATTTATGGAGTTTGTTAATGTGTATCCAAAATATCAGTAATGTGTATCCATGATGTGCCACATTCATGCTTTTTTTTTTTTTTTTTTACCCCTTTATGTAATGTATATCTAGTTTTAGGATAATTCTGCCATGGTGGTTATGTTTTTTAAAAATTAAAATGTTCTATATTTTTATTGTTATTTAATTATGTGAATCTGTGATCCTAAACCGATCCAATCCGTGTTTATACGGATTGGTTCCACGATTTAAATGGATTGGATTGGTTCCAATTTTTCAGGAACCGTAGATAACGGATTGGTCTTGATTTTACCCCAATCCGGACCAATCCGGACCATGCTCACCCTTACAAACTCGCCCATTTCTCTCTCTTTATTATTCATTTTTTAAATTTCAAATTCATGTTCACAATACATTTGAAGTCTCTCCCTCTCTATTCTTCCTTCTTTTCTCTCTTCTCTGTTGTGACTCTCCTTGGCGACCTCCCCGACACTGGCGACCCGACGAGCACAGCTCTCCAACCCCGGCAACGATCGAGGTTGAACGTAGCTTCTACAACCCAGCGACCCGACAAGCGCAGCTTCTGCCGACAACGAGAGTCACTGACGACGACCAACGACGACCAAGTCTCTCTCCATCTTCCCACCAGACTCGCTTCTCTATGTTTTCTCGACAGATCTGTCTGCACAGGTCAGTTCTCTCTCTCTCTATATATATATATATGCCCTGATTTGTTGGGATTTTTGTGACTTTGATTTGTTGAGATTATTGTGACTTTGACTTTGATTTCATTTGTTCTCTTGCATTTGCAAGAAATATATTTAAGACAAAAGGTTTGTTGAATTCCTTAAAAACAAATGCACAATAAATTGCCTTGAGGTTTGCAGTCTCAAACACAAGTATCTAATCAGACCAAGTTCTTTATTGCTGAAATGAGACAAGCTATTCTTTGAGACAAGTAGTCAATTTCTCAGCCTCTATACCTACGCAATGTTAGTTGCTCACGGAAATTAAAAAGTTAAAGAACATAGAAAAGCAAAAGTTCAATTCCTTCCAAATAATGTCTCTATGAAAACTGCTTAAGATTAGAACAAGAAACAAAAACAATTTACTTTTTTTTTTTGTTACTAAGTGCATCTGAAAAGTGGCAATTGTATATTACTAAATTAAACTTGGTTAATTTTACAAAAGGAAATTAACTAAAATTTCGCATAATCCTTTGAAATTCAATAGTTTTCATGCCACTTGGTTAAAGATTAAAGATAATGTAACTACACAAATAATAGATATAACATAAATGTTAAAAAGGCACATTTGAGACAATTCATGCCATTGGGAAGTTCAGGCACATTTGAGACAATTCATGCCATTGAGTATGTGTATGAGACTTTTTTTTTTTTTCCCTCTCAAATAATTTGGGGAGTTGTTTATTGCCATATATATATATTTCCATATTTTTTAAAGGAGCTGCAGAGCATGTGATGGAGAGAAGTGATGGGGTGAATGTGAAGCTTTGAAAGGGAAAAAAATGAGACCAACTTTTCAGCTTTTTTGTAGTTTTTTTTTTTTTTTTAATAACTTTTTGTAGCTTTTTTGTTTTTTACATTAATTTTCTAATTTTGAAGGAGAATTAACAATTTAGTGTAAGTTTTAAAAAAAAATTCAGATCAATGATGAAGTTTACAAACTTCAATAATTAAACTTTTGCATTTTTTCATGAATCTGTAACTATTTTAAAAGGTTACCATTGATTTGCAATTTGTCCATTGATGTGGAATATGCACCTGCATTGATGTGGAATATGATTCTCTAGCCTTTGTAATCCATCCTTTACAAAGTTTCACCCTTATTTTCCCCACATGAAACAAGTGAACAGAACTTGATGAATAATTTTGTCCATTCATCTGGGAAATAACTACCTGTAGAACAATGAATATTAGAATGATAACATCTAAATGATACTAGAAATTGAATCAGATGTCCCATTGCAAATAACCAATCTTGGCAGCCAAGTTTTATATTCTAATCATATGTAACCAATACTTTAAGGCTCATGATAATGCTTTAAATCATCATTCAAATCATCGCATCATTAATGTATCAAGTCCTCTTTGAATTCAACTGATCATTATTGTTTTTGCTTTATATTCTCCACCAAAGTGTTGGTAATTCAAACTTCATTAGTCAGGCTGCTAGTTATCATGATGGTATTATATCAGATGTTCAATATTCTGCTATTTGAACGGAGTTATTTTGCTTTTGAAGACAGAAACCATTTGTTGTTGAATTGTTTTGGCAAATTGTTCATGTTCTGATATATTAAGACTGATTTCAATCTTGTTTGCTTCCATTTGACACTAATTAACTTGATTAAGTTATCATTAGAGCTATCACTACACCCAAAACCTAAATGAGAACTCCCACAACTATTAGACCCATCACTTGCACTCTTTCACAGGTGAGCAACCGACTTAGCTACCATTCACACCACTGAATACATACACCACCACCAATCAGTAGAAGCAAACTTCAACCAAGAATTCCTAGCCTCTGTGCCGAGACTTGCTTCTCAAAACCATACACAGTTAGGCAATCAAAGACTTTGTGGTTTTGTGCCGAGACTTGCCTAACTATGCCGAGACTTGCCTAACTGTGTATGGTTTTGAGAAGCAATTCTCGGCACAAAGGCTAGGAATTCTTGGTTGAAGTTTGCTTCTACTGATTGGTGGTGGTGTATGTATTCAGTGGTGTGAATGGTAGCTAAGTCTGTTGGTCACCTGTGAAAGAGTACAAGTGGTGGGTCTAATAGTTAATCAAGTAAATCAGTGTCAAATGGAAGCAAAAAGGATTGAAATCAGTCCCATGGTTGTCTTCAAGGAACCACCATTGGTTTCATGAACTCAAATGTTTCATAAACTTATAAACCTCTAAAACAGGGGATTTCTGAACTTTTTTTTTTTTTTTTTTCCATATCTATCTTGCTATGTGACAGAGATAGAAACTGACCAGATGGAAGTCCATGTCCGACAAAGACGCCGAACGGTGGAGGAGGGAGAAGACGTCGGACGGTGGAGGAGATGAACGACGAAGGACAGATCTGCAAATGCCGAAGGAAATAGCAAACGCCGAACGGTGAAGGAGAGGGACGGCGGAGAAGAGGGCTGACGTCGGACGGTGAAGGAGAGGGCAAACGTCGGATGGTGAAGGTGAGGAAACGATGGAAGAGAAGCTCAGGTCAAATGTGTAGGAACCTTTTTTTTTCTTTTCTTTTATATACATGAGCTCGATCAACATTTGCTCAGGATTTAACTTTCTTTCTTTTTTTTTTTTTAATATTTTACAGTGCGTGAAACACATGCACTCAATATGCAAATGGCCTTCAGTTTCACACATTACATGCCACCTGTTTAGAGCTCTTTTTAGAGCTGGTCTTTTAGTGGTCTGTAGCGGAACTGATAAACTAAAAAAATAATTTTTTAAAAGGTCTTATAATTCAAATATTAAAAAAATTTGAGAAAATTAGTGAAAAGTCCATCTTAAAAAGTGTATAAGGCATTAGATTCAATGAAAAATCTTATTTGATGATAAGGCCACGCCAAAAAAAGTTGCTAAAAAATTTTGTCAGGGCCGGAAAAGTTGTTGGTGGCGATAGCCAGTAGCAACCGACGGCAGCATGTGGTAACAATAAGGTAGAAAAATGTATGATATTCAAGAAATAAAATATTTAATGTGTGACATGTATCACATTTCAATAGATGGGTTATTTGGTGAATTCAACAAATAAGAAAATAGGCTTGGTAAATTAATATATAGATAAATTGAGTGATTTCAAGAGATAGGTTGATTTGATTTCAACAGGTAGTATCCTTTTAGATAAATAGTGTCAGTTTGACTCAAAAAAATTAGAATTTGAGCCTAATGGCCCAAAAATTCAAAAATAACCCAAATTTTTTTTTTTTTTGAGTGCTTGTACCAAAGATTTACAATTGAATTTTGTCTTCTTTTGAATTAGTGGTCATGGACAAGGAAAGAGCTAAACCTATTCCATTCCTCAGCATCCTTCCATCACTTTATGAGTTCAGTCTAAATTATCATCAATGCTTGAAAAAAAAAAAAAATAGAAATTTAACAAGAAAAATTAAATTAACTTTCAACTTGTGTTTGTAAGAATTTCTTTAATTTTGATTTGATCCATCCCATGAATTATTTGAAGTCTCCTCTTTTGAGTTATAAAGGAGTATTTATTTATTTTTATTGAAGATAGTTACATTCTTAAAAGGATTTTTTTTTTTTTTAAGGTCCTTGATGTTATGATTTTATAGCATAAAGGACATCAAATATTTTTATGATGTCTAAGATCCATCAACAATATTTTCATAATGTCTAAGGTCCCTCAACCTTGATCCAGAGAAATTTCAGTCCAGAGAAAATTGGTCCAGAGAAATTTCAGTCTAGAGAAAATTAGTGCAGAGAAATTTCAGTCCAGAGAAAATTAGTGCAGAGAAATTTCAGTCTAGAGAAAATTGGTCCAGAGAAATTTCAGACCAAATTTCTCTAGAAAAAAAAATTAATCCAGAGAAATTCTCTGGTCCAAACCAGAGAAATTCAATTCTGTCTAAAATCCAGAGAAATTTTTTGCTAACTTCAAAGTGTTTTGATAGCTATGTTTCCAATTCACTACATAAATATAATATCCTTCCTAAGGACTACCTTCCTCATTTTCTTAGACAATAGAGCCACAGACACAACAATAGAAAATTCAAATTTCTCTGGGAATTGTGAATATATATATATATATATAACTATGACTGCCAATTACGTGGAAGGGGAGAAAAGGGAAGGAAAGGGAGAAGGTATGGAGGAAGCTATTGTGAGGAGGAGAGGGAAAGAAAAGGGAAGGAAAGAGAGAAGGTATGGAGGAAACTACTGTGAAAATTGAAAAAGAAATGGAGAAGGTTGGTCCAGAGAAAATGAATGAAGAATTTCCCTAGATCATTCTAAACCAGAGAAATTCTCTCAAAATCAATGAAATTCCTAAAAAAAACATTTCCAGATAAATTCTCTTTAACCCAGAGAAATTTTCTCTGAATTTCTCTGGATTCTCTGTCTGTGTTTTAACCAAATTTTTCTGGATTTCGGAATTTCTCTCCAGAAAAATTTTGAATTTCTCTGGATTCTCTGTGTTCTGAACAATTTTCTTTGCACTTCGAAATTTCTCTCCATCCTGAATAAAAAAATGTTATTTTGCTCATCAATTGAACACTGGGTTGTGTTTTGGACCATATTAGTAACCTGTCCATGGTTGGAAATGAGTTTTTTAAAAAAATTGATTGGAATTATTTAGGAAATGTTACGAACCGGCATGGGAATTGCTGCTTGAATTGTTATAGAAACATTAGTGAAACAATCCAGAGAAATTTGAATTTTCTCTGGGTTGGATGTGTATATAAGTCAGAGAAATTTTCAAAAAATCATAACAACCCAGAGAAATTTCCCTTGCATGATTTCCTCAAAAACTCACTTCAGATTGATGTCCATCCATGGGATTTGAATGATACCTGATTCCCATTTTTAAAAATCTCATGTCATTGAAAATGGAGGAAGAGAAATCCAATGGAGAATAAAACAGAAATTTTTTTATAAAAAAAATATTTATATAACTCAAGACCTCTTTCCAGTAAAACATTTTGTTGAATCTTGAGTGAATTCTTACATTCACTCCCATCCTCCCCCCACTCCAAAGAAGAAAAAAAGTAAAATTAGGAAATAAAAAGGTGGGAATAAATTACCCATTGCCAAGAATGCTATGCTGATGAAGAAAGCAATCTTTCAGATCCCATTCAGAGTGCCGCAAAAACCCAAATCTTCAGCAACCCATCACTGCACAATTATAAACAAAGCTCACAGACTGCTTTCGGTCAAGCAGGTTCCACACTGGGGGGCCTTCACTTGGCACCTATGAATTGACACCCAAACCCTTCTCTTCTCTCTCCTCTTCCCCAAACCCCTCTGACCCCGAACCCACCTCTCTCTGAGCTCGCAATCTTCTTTGACCTTAGATGCCCAATTTCAAAACCCTTCCTCATCAGCTCTCAACTTCACCACCAGAGCGTAGCACCACCAGATCTGACGTCGGAGTCTGATTGTGAAGAGACGAGGAGGAGGACGACGGAAGACAAGGCAGTCCATGGCGGAATCGAGCATGGCCGATCTGGTTGCGAGGCCGTAGACACGTCGTCGGCCCATACGACGGCCCTCCTGTGTCCTACCAGGTCCCCAAGCTTGAAGGAAGCTAGCCAACCCAGTCTCGAGTCCGTCGAAGGCTTTCTTCAGGTAAGGAATATGGTCGGAGGGGACGTCCATGGTGGCCTCTACGTTTTCACGGAGGTGGTCGTCGACGCGGGTCAGATGAAAGGACTGAAATTTCGATGATATATGTGTAGGGACCTTAGACATCAAAAAATAATTTTGTGGATCTCTCCCATTACGAAAAGTAGAAGAGGGACCCTAGACCGATTTTCCCTTCTTAAAAAGCCCAAAAATAGAAAATTTTCAAATTCTAGCAAACATTAAGAAAAGGTTAGGAATAAAGGGTTCATTTCTTCAAGATGAAGATATCTAACTTATTGGTATTTCGTATTACTTCAGGAAAACTCATCAATAATGTTTCGAGGCTTGATTTTGAGTATTGGAAAATGAAAGAAAAACAATCATTGATAGGTCCATATGACACCTTGAACGTTTAATTAAATATCACATAAATATTTATAGTTATATATAATTGTAGGTGTATGTAATAATATACTATTAAATAAATAATAATAAATACAGAATCTAATTCGATATTAGGTTATCAAATATGGGATTAATTAGAGATTATTATTTGGAACCAAATTAACACATTTATGAAATTATAATACTAATTGAATCAAATTAGAGTTAAAAATAGTAAATAAATAATAATATTGATAACAATAATAATAATAATATTAAGCCTATGTGATAAGGTTACCTAGCATTTAATTAGGGAGATTTGTAAATCCTTCAGAAAAAGGGTATTACGCCATCTGTACACTTTTGATCTAGTCATTATGGTGAAGATTCGGACCTCATGTATATAAGCAAGCCTAAGCAGCAAATGGAAGATATTAAAACGAAGGAAAGTCAGTGAAGGTAGGCCATGTTTGTTTGGGTGGACATGAGCATGGGATTGGACTAATAGTCCAATAAAATTATTAATCCGATGTTTGGTTAAACAATTAAAGTACGGACTAATTATTTTAAACTTGACTATTAGTTAAGATAGGATACCTAATCCAACGAATTCGTAGTCCTAGGACTATTAATCATGGGAATGATAATCCAGTCCGCCCAAACAAACATGGCCGTAGTGTATAAGTCTCGGAGAGATAGGGAAATAAGAAGGAAATAGTAAGGTTCAATCTGAGTTATATTATACCTTGAGTTACCATAATATATTTTACGTATGTTTTGACTTACCATAATTTATTTTATACAAGTTATATTTTATAAGTTATATTAATTCAAGTTATCTTTTAGAAATATTTCAGTTACGTGGATTAATTTGTAAACTCTATTTGTTTAAATGAAACCCATGGATATGTTTGTTTAAATTTTAAAGAATATTTGACTATGACCTTATAAACAATTATGTTTTGTAAGTACCACCACGGGAGTCACACGCCTTGGGAGACTTAAATAATTATTGGTTTCTGTTTGGCCACTTTGTAGTCCTCTGTTTGTCATGGATCCATTGACCTCTGTTTTGATTGTCACTTCTGTGACCTCTGTTCTGTTTTGTTCTGTACCATGGTTATGGTTATTTATTTACATAATTTCTGTATTTCAGTTTCTGCCACTTAAACGATTTATTTACCAAACTGAGTTATGTAAATATTTTGGCCTAACTAACTATCCCTGGTTATTTTGTATTCTCTATACTCTTGGTATAATATTTCTCTTTGTGCTATGTGCTTATAGCTGTTACCCTTTCAGGTGACGAGATGTAGGGAAAACTCATAACCTCACGAAATGGAACCCACACGTGGATTGATGTTAAACCACTATTTTGTCTTTCTTTTCTTTTTTTTATATTTTTTTTGCTCCTTTTTGTTCTACTCGGGGTCGGTCACTGAATAATTAAATAATAAAAGCTCTATAAATATATTTTCTCTAGTTAAAATAATAAAATTGAGTAATTTCCTATTTAATTATTTTTATTTCTGCTTGCGCAGTTTAATTTACTACAAATAGAATAAGTTAGTAAGTTGCGATTCCAACCCTAAGCCCCTGGGGTTGGGTTGTGATATCCCACTTGGGTGAAAATAACAACAATAAAACTCTTTATATGCAGCATTATTAGTCTTAATAAAAAAAAATTATTAGGTAGTCTCGAAATATCATATGGTATTATCTAAATGGTGCTTCCGACAAATGAGAAATTGCAAAATTCTTTAGCTGGGTCTATCTTTTATCTCCCAACTACCTAACAAAAATGGGTTAGTATTGTCTTACTTGTAAAATATTTTGCTACATAATTGGTTAGAAACACTATAGACTATAGAATAATTGCATTTTCTTAACACAATCTAATTAATGATAAGTCTAGAACTTTCAACCTCTACTATTGTGTTTAAGAAGTTTGATTTTTTGGGTTAGGTTAAGAAAATGAAAAGAAAACTAATAAAGAATTGTCAAAATTTTAATTATCTTGGTTCACCCACAAAAGAGTGAATATACATGACCTTAATTTCCCTCCCACTAAGCATAGCATAAAAGAATAGACACTGGCTGATAAATCTAATTTTAAAATTTTGGATAGCAGTCCCATGTTCTAATCTTTTGGGATTATAAAGATAATAATAATTTGAAAGTATATATATTACTTATACTTATTTATCTATTTATCCATTTAATCTACCTCTTTGTTTATATCACTATACCAACATTACGTCTCGACTTTTTTGGCATTTGGCAGCGGTCTGAGACAGTGAGTAAAAAAAATATCATTTAAAATAATAAACTGTTCTTTCTTACAAAAAAATTTCATTAATCTTATTTTTACTATCAAAATAAAACAATTTCTAAATTCAATGGTATACGCATTCTTATAAATAGACTTCTGAACAATTCATCTTAAAAGAAATATATAACATTTTGAATGCCACTTTTAAGTATGAAAATCTTTTTTAAAAAATAATAACGTTCAAATAGTATATATTAATGTGTATTTGGAAAGAGAAATATTGAATACATACTTAACATTTGGCATAATATACAAAATAATTATTCTAGGACTTGAATTCATAACCTCAAAGTTATTAAATTAAGATTTTATTATTGAACCAATAGTCACCCCTTAAAAGAGAAAAGAAAAGAAAAAGTTAGCAAAAATATTGCACTCTTGAAATTGGGGCACTTGTTATGGGAGCTTTTTTGATGAATTCCCTTTCTAAAAGTTTTATTCCATCCAATTCATATTTTTTTTGACTATTCCATTAGATCCAATTTGAGATAAGAAAACTAAAATGCCCTCAATTTCTCATGCCCCCATTAATGTTGATATTTAATGTTGATTGTCATTATGTTTTGATAGTTCCCATGACTATTCCAATTCCCTATATCTTCACTCCAAAAAAAAATGCATTAACTACATACTACTATTTAATATTGATATATATTACACACAAAAAATTAAACATTGTTCTTTATTGATTATCATTATGTTTTGGTAGTTCTCATGCATCCAAATGTTGACTGTATGTCATGACGTGAATGTTCACATTAGATGACGTGAATATGAATATTCACATCAAATGCCGTGAATGTTCACATCAGATAACGTTGTGATAAAAGTGATGTTAAGATTCACATCAGCATTGCATCAAATTACACAACCACAAGCCTTAACTTTCATTTGAATATAAACATGATTGTACGTGATGACGTGAATGTTCACATTAGATAACGTGAATGTGAATGTTCACATCAGATGACGTTGTGATAAAAGTGATGTTAAGGTTCACATCAGATGAAAGAAAATGTTCACATTATTTTTAATGTGTTATCAATTAAAAATATATCCACATTATATAATAATATAAAATAATAACATCAATGTTAATTAATTTGTGCATGAAATTTCTTATATCTTGGTCCTTTCCCTTCCCTCTCCTCCCCACAACATTAAATATTAATATTAAATATAAAGACATAAGAGTCTAAGAAAATAATGTAAATTAAGAAAAAATCATTTTATGGAATAAAAGTATAAATACATGCGACAAAATTAGTTAAAAACTTCTTTCATAGATTTCTTAAATTAGAACATTTTTAAATAAAATTTATCAATAAAAATTTCATTTATTTATAATGTGTAATAATTTGTTTTTTTTCCTCTCATCTCATTTTCCCTCGGGTCAGTACAAGCACCTAACCAATGGCTGTACAGTAGAACACACCCTAGATTGGATTTGGCGTTTTTCTTATCATCAAATTGACGGATGTGCTTGTAAATATGCCAAAGTTTGACATAACACAAATCTGAAAAGATTCATGGGTGTGTTGGGAAGATGATTAAAAATTGATTTTGAAATTTTAACCAAACTTTTGACTTTTTTAAAAAACTATTTGAAAATTTAATAAAAAATTACTTTTAACTTTTTTTATTAATAGAAAAAAGCTTCGTAGCTCGAAAGTCTCTGGCTCGAGTGGCCTGAAACTGAGTCAAAATTGAGTCAAATATATCTCCTTTCTACGTTTTCTCTCTAACTCTATTCGAAGCCAAAACCCATTGAAACAACAGCAGCTCTCATCCTCTCTGCTCACTCTCACCTCTGCTCAGCAGATCTCTCATCCCAGACCTCTGTCATCTCTCTCATCCCTCTCACTTTTGATCGCTCTCTGATCGACGACGAAGGAGGACGAACAACGGCGAACGTTAGCGAACGACGGTGAACGACACGGAATCTGAGGTAAACGTACGAGAAGACCCAGAATCTGAGGTAAACCTAAAATTCCAAATGTTTGTAGAAATTAGTCGATTGTGACTAATTGTTGTACAAATTAGTCGATTCCATAAATACCTTACAATGACCAATTTCAAAGCTGGGTTCTATGCCTCGATTTATACCATTGAATCCCTTCGCAAGAAGATCGCTAGTCTGGTTGATGAAGGGGGTAACCAGAACCATCGAAAATATTTGCAATCTTATCTGCATTCCCATCTGAGAAATTAGTTAATTTTTATAAATATTTATCATTTAAGCATTAAACTATAAATCCAAGCATTTGAAAATAATTATAAATAAATGATAAATTTGATAAATATTATTGTGTTAATATTTAAAAATAATCTATGGAAGGTTAAAAATAATTATTTGATGATAAGTCTCTCCCTTTTCACTAAGAACACTAGCAATTACTGGTTTAATTAATTTGTACAGATTAAGAGGAGTCTGGTTTGTTGTTGATAGAGATGTGAAGCAATTCTTTGAAATTTTTTAATTCTTTTCATGTATCACTGTTGAGTGCAATAACAAGCAAATGTATGTATTGTTTTTCATGTGGTTGGTTCATTTGTGTTCTTTAGTACTACCTACTTTTGAATTTTGGTTTCTGAAGTTGGTTTGCAATTGTGTCCTTTCGTCATTGTCCAGCTGAAATAATAAGCTGCAAAAGTTGATCATGTTTGCCATGCTAACCCACAAGTTGATTATGTAGTTGGTCCTAATTTTACTCCAATCAACTTGCTAATAATCACGAACAAATTGGGTGAAGCTTTCATAGTATTCATAGTTGGTGTTTGACCAAACCTAAAGCTATAGCAAACCTGAAGCTTTCATAGTATTTTTTTTAGGTTTTTTTTGACTTGGTCCTGAGTTTACTCATCGAAATTACTTCAATGGACGTTTGTTCTTTGTTTGCCTATCGAAATATGTAAATATCTATTATAGAAATTGATCTTTTACTATTTACAAAGTCATTTCTGTGATTTGATTGACTAATTCTGATGCATTGTAGAGTCATAAGGGACACTATAATTACTTCAAATTCGCAGATAAGGATGATGACGACACTAGCTCCACAATTCGTTCCAATGTTTTCGGAAAGCTATAAGAACAGAAGAAGAATTAAACGATCTAAGGGCTGAGTTAGGTAGAAGGCTTCAAAGGATGGAGAAGAACTTCAAGGCAATGATTTATGTCATTGTGTTTTGTTTGTTTTTGCAGTTTATCATGTAAATGACTGAGTTTGTTTGTTTCATGGATGTAATCAAAAACTTATTTTGTATTTTATATCTTTTTGTACTTAATGATGTAAATGATTGAGTTAGGTTTTGGGGAATTTCATGAATACCTACCCTATTTATTTTGTGTTGTATGTAGATGAGTTTGGATTGAATTGCTTTCATAGGGTACTAATGAATGTGAGCCTTCCAAGTTTTATTATTCAATTTTCCTAGAAATTAATAGAAATGTGACCCTAGTTTCAGAGCAACAGGTACATTACAAATGTGAGCAGGTTGAGCAGCACTATGTTCAAACTGTCCTTAGCTTTTATGGATTGGGGGTTGCCTTGTTCCATGTTGCAAACCTGAAGCTATAGCTTTCATAGTATTCGTAGTTGGTGTTTGACTTGGTTTAGGTTTTGTTTTTGAGCTGTTGTTTGTCGTTGAATTATGCAAAAAAAAAAAATACAAACAAACAAACAAACAAACAAACAAAAAAAAAAAGAGAAAAAATTTATATTTACAGTGTCAAACATGTGTTCTACCTATACAACAAACTTTTAAATTGTAATGTACATGTGTTCACAATTGTACATGTACATCTGCTCAACTCAACTAATGTACATGTGTTCACAAACTTTTAAATTGTAATGTACCTGTTGCTCAACTCAAGTGCTCAAATCCATTCTCATAGAGAGAGAGAGATGCAAGGAGTGGTGGCACTGGTAGTGATAAACAGGGAAGGAGGTGTGCTCAAGTGGATGAAAGTTGAAATTTAATACAGTATCAAGCCAAATAGCAGAAAAAGATAAGATAACAAACTCCAACAAACAAAATACAAGTATTCACTAAAAATGAGCCAAATACAAAAAATGTTACACTAGTTTGTTAGTCAAAACACAATCCATGCTACATAATTAGCAATTCTAACTAACAAATACATTACTAGATTTTCATAAGTACCCCAATACCAATTACAAACAAGAGGAAGAACCCATGTTTTATTAACATTTCCAATTTTTGCAGCTTCATCATTACATGTTGTTCGACGTCATCGTTGAGGTGCACATGGTCCATTTGCACTTCTCCTTCAAACTGTCTTCCAATTCCATCACTTCTATTTGTTGGCAAACACCATCCAATGAAACTGCCATAGTTATCACACGAGTAAAATAATTTGTTTTGTTTCATTCGGTTTCAAAAATCCAAATAGTTAGTCTTCTCTGACATCTACTGCAATTCTTGTTTTCATATGTCAAATGATCCGACACTTGAACTTGACATCTGTAATATCACAACAACAAAGAAGTGATGAAGGTTAGTAGATAGATTAGGCAAAACTCATCAAAATCATCTTTGTAAATATCAACCAAGCAGTAGCAAGAAACCTGAAATCTTACAAGTTACAATACATCCATCCATTACAGCAACTTAGCTAACCATTAATGATCTAAAAACCCAATCTAGAAACTCCCTAACAATGCATTCAGGTTCAGCCAAAAATATTAAGTGGACTAGACTCAACTTTTTAGCTTTACTTTATTTTATTTTTTTTCCTTCTATTTTTGAAAAATTCAGTTAGATTTTTGCATAGAACTATGTTTGATCTTTTTGCTAATAAATGAATAGCTTCTTGAATATGTTGGCATTTTCAAAGATCATGAAGAAATATGATAAGGTATTTTTCTATCTCAAAAATTTGAATTGTCTTTCTATCTCAGCAATCTGAATAACTATTTTTACTAAAGTTTTTGTTTATACCTAATTGTTGCAGAAACTTCAAGAAATGCATCAAAAACTTACTTGAAGATGGTAGACAACACCTACCTTGGCAGCTCTGATGAGGTTAGTACATGGGCACTAACATGATTCAAGAATAGTCATTTCAAGCTATAATATAAAACATAGTAGCTTTCTTAGGTGCTCTGGAAAAGAAAAGAAAACATTGAAAAATCGGATGATTCAATTTGGGAAATTACAGGTGAATAAGCTTATGGACACGGTTGAAGCTACATTCATTACGCATTTTTTGAACTCAAACCGAAGTAAAGGGATACATCTTAAGACCAAAAGTGAAGAGAGAGGCATAGGATAACATTCTTCTTAGGTAAGATTTCAACAATCCTTACATGGTTCATGTCATGACCCGAACCCGCCCCCATGGATTAAGGTCATAACCGGCCAGTAATGAGAAGATTACCTACAGCCTCTAACCAATTATAATGTATTTGAACAGAGTTAAGGGGCCAAAACGGAAGCAAATTTAAAACTTTTGTCCATAGAGCTGTGCTTACATGGCACATCATAACAATCCATATATTTATAAGTTAATAACTCACATCAAAGGAATAATAACACAAAGTTCTGTATACACAGGATCATTCAAGTCTAAGTTAGTCAAACCCAAAGTTTATATACAAAGGTGATCCAACGTTTTCGCCATCGTAGCAAAATTATAACAAAAGAACAAAAGAGGCGAAGACGAGTCTCGTGCGTGAGACGTTTGGGCTGACTCTTCAAAACCTTGACTATTTTCCGCATAATTCACTGAGGCTGGGTTTGGACATCTCTTGGCTCACCTACATACACATGAATGAGCGTGAGCAAAAGCCCAGTGACTAATATCAAATAAAGAAGGTACACGAATGAGATTTACGTAAATTAAACGGCCTTAAGCCCATTTAGAATTCTATTTAGTGCATTATTTAGTACATTAGGCGATTCAAGCCCGAACATATCAAACGGCCTCTGGCCCACTTCGTTCCTTAACAAACAGCCTCAAGCCCAAATCATTGATGTCCAACGGCCTTTGGCCTAATCATTTATGTCAAACGGTGTCCGACGGCCTTTGGCCCAATCATTCATGTCAAACGGTGTCCAGCAGCCTTTGGCCCAATCATTCATGTCAAACGGCCTTTAGCCCAATCATTCATATCAAACAGTGTTCGACGGCCTTTGGCCCAATCATTCATGTCAAACAGCCTTTAGCCCAATCATATGGCATAACAAATATTTGTCCACAATTCTGTTTAACAAACTTATAAGACTGATATGGAAATAAGCAATTGGATAAATAACATACTTCAAATATATTTACTAAGATATTACTCACAGTGTTCTGCTGGTGGATTCGCCCTGGAGCTCGACCCTACACATTACTTAACACATATGGATCACAATTGATTCAATCCGCTCTTAATCTATACATCCATCTTAGGCTTCTTTCTTATTCTTTTAATTCATTCATAATGTTCAATACATGCCTAAGAGTGCTTGGAAGTGAAAGAGAACAGAAAATGAAACACAGAACACCTTTACAAAATTTCTGAAACAGGGGCCGTCGCTCGAGCGTGGGTTCCGTTGCTCGAGCGGACCCCCATGGTCTGCAAAAGTACTGGTTGCCTTATATTCATGCTCGAGCGCTAATTCGGACGCTCAATCTGAGGGTCAAACATATGCCTTGGACTCTTAAGCGTGATTCTCCCCGCTCGAGCAGACAACATTCTTTGCAAAACTGCTAGGAGCTAGCATTTCATGCTCGAGCGGCCATTACCACGCTCGAGCGACAGACATGCTGAATTCTGGGTTTTCCAGAATTGTTCTTGAAGCTCAAATTCAACATTCAAATGTTCCAAAGCTCGAATTTAGGTACCGAAAACATGGGAAATGATCACATAACATGAGAGCATAGGAAATTCGAGACCAATTATTCAGAACCACGATCAAATTCTCAAATTAACCAACATTTCTCTTGGTATGGTCAAAGCAAATGCATCCAAACTTCATACAACTTCATCAATCATGCATGCATGCTTATTTTTTACTCAAATTCCATTTCAAATGGCTCAAGTGACTCTTATAATCATGAAACTCAACAAAACCATGCTTGCATGTATGCTTCCATGCTCAATTCTTCTTGTTCAACATGATTCATGTTTGAATGTATAAAATCATGGCAATTATGCACATGCATGCACATACAAGCTCCAAATTCATCAATTTCAACTCAAATTATGTTCTTGATTACTATCTAACTTTGAATTCACAAAATTACAAACTTGAGCTCAATTACTCACCTAGGGGCTTCATTCTTCACAACTATGGCCAATTCTTGAGCTAATCCCTTTAGTTTCTTAAATCCTCTTGCAATTCTTTAATGTTGATCCCTCTCTCTCTCTGTAAATTCAGTTCCCTCTCTCACTCTAGAGAGCAAAATCAGATTTTAAAACGATCCCGATTTTTCCTTTCTTGTTTACTGTATTCCGAACTTAGTTCCATGGATGTGTTGTTGTCGTATTCTCTTTTCCGTCCTTTACTCTTTGTATGTGAGTCTTGGGCTGTGTTGGGCAGGTTTGAAATAGGTTGGTTGTGTTTAGAAACCTAGAGTTGATGTCCAGAATTTTGCCTTCACGCTCGAGCAGGGCTTTTGACGCTCGAGCGAGCCCTTTGTTTTTGCTTCTCCGCTCAAGCGGGCATTTTGACGCTCGAGTGTGATTTTCCATCTCTCAGTATTTTGTCTGCAGGTCATTAGACGCTCGAGCGTCCACTTTCACACTCAAGCGGGGACCATCGACTGCAAAACTTCTGGAAGTGTACATCCGGCGCTCGAGCGACGCTTTTGACGCTCGAGCGTAAATCTATGTCTGACGCTCGAGCGGGGAATCCTACGCTCAAGCGGACCTGTTTTTATATCAGTTCGGGATTTCACTTTTTGGATCACTTTTTCAGCACCTTCTCTCTCTACCCTTTTAAAACCTCCATTAGAGAGCTCCTCACTCTAAACTTCAACTTCTCTCTAGAGTTTGATCTAGTTTGAGTGATCTTCTACCTTAATGTCTTTGTAAAAAGTGTAGAGCTTGGCTTGGGCTACATTTCTATCCGAAAATCTTGGGTTTTGGAGCATTTCGAAATTCTTCATCTTCTCCATTTGACCTCATCTTTTGAGATATGGATAACTACTCATTTTTATGATCTTTGACATAAACTTTTGGTCATTTTGATTTAATGTTGAAGTTGGGTAATTTTCGGTGTTAGGGTTTCAAAATGTATAAAGAGAGGTTTTATTCTTTGGGCCAATACATGTGTATTTTGGGTCTCAAATGGGGTTATTGTTGCTTATTGTTGGTATTTGAGCCTTTGGGTCAATGATAAGAAAAGAGGGAGAAAAGCCCTAATTTTGTGTTATGAATTAATTTGTATAATTAATTTGAAAAGTTATGGAAATATGAAATTGAGTTGGAAATGATGAAATTGGTTTAAAATAAGGTTGAATGGTGGAGTTGGATTTATAAACCTCTCACTTTTGAAATTGTTGATAATTTATCTGTTGGATGTAATTATTATCTGTTTAGAAATAATTGCTTTGGGCTATTAGTGGAGGATAGTCTTGATTGTTGTAGACACTGCATGATGATTAGGTGAATTAAAACTAATCGGTTGAATATGTCATCGAATATGACGGTTGGAATAATACATCGAATTTGTGCATTGATTGATCGTGTATATGATAATTGTTTATATACATTGTTTTGTGTGAGAGGAGATAGGGGATGTACTCCACGGTTTAGGAGGAGATAGGGGATGGACTCCTAAACCAGATATTATTTGGGAGGAGATAGGGGATGGACTCCATTGATACAGCAAATCTATGTATCATTTGTGAAGTATAGAAGTGTTTTATTATGAGTTGTTATCTCATGTGAATTGTGAAGTATGGAAGTGTTTGTTATGAATTTTAATTCATTTGAATTGTTGATATTGGAAAGGTTTTTAACACGAGTCATAGTCTCATGGGAATTGTTTGGCCAGGTTCTGAGCCATGTTTATAAATCGAAATTGTTAAGTAAAGGAAAATAGAATGAAGCATGGACATGTGTGTCATGGTACTGAAATGTGTTATGAGTTGATTTATATGAGTTAAACATTTATCAAATGCTAATGTTTTAGTTATTGCTCATATTATGTTTAGCATATCTCTACTGGGCGTTGGCTTACCCTATATGGGACATCATTTTCAAGTTGAGGTGATATGCCACCTCCAAGGACGTAGCTTGGGAGGCTTGAGGCTGATAGCTTCTTTTTGTTGTTCTCTTTTGTATATTACATGTATATCAAGCCATGGGCTTATTTTGTGTAAAGAGTTAGAACTCTACTTTTGTTGAACCCAAGTGTTGACTTGGAAAGTTGTAAGCCTATAAGGCATTTACTTTTGTTGTCAACATGTAATATCTTTTGTAAGAATACTTTGATGAATGGCATTCTGTTTTACTCTCTTAAGTTTATGGATGTAATGAATGCATGATTTATGGGTTTATTTTGAGGGCGTTACAGATTTTGAGCTCAAACCAAATAAATAAGAGTTTATATTGGTCCTTTTTATAGGCTCTCTTAATCAAATTAATTAAAAAACAATAATGGTACTCTAATTAATCGTTCTGAATCTAATTATTTGATCCGAATCAATTTTCAATTAGATTTTACCATAGGCTCTAAAAATTACGCTAATCACAATGACGTAATCAATTTCGGGTTTTGTGACAGGTAAGGCCTTCAATCTAAATTCTAAATCAGATAATCAAACAGATTTTCCTACGGTGAACAAATAAAAATTCAAAACCACATATATTCATATAAATGGCACTCAAAATCATATCAAACACATAATCACAATCATAATTAAGATTAACTAGCATAGTACGGACCAGGGTTATCACAGTTCAGGTTCAGCCAAAAAAAATTAAGAGGAAATTCAGACAAAAAAATCAGGTTAAGCCAAGTGTAGACGTCCCCGAACGCCCCGGGAGGGTTAAGTCCCGTTCTGTTCATTTGGGCTCATTACAGTTCAAGGACTCAATTGTCACGGTTCTAAATCTTGAACCAAAGAGTCCAAATCCGGCAAATCGTTTTTGAGAAAACAGATTTTTGAAAGAAGTGCCAAACATAGACTGCTTTGCCAGATACAGAGTCGCCACCTAAATATTTTTTTGTGGGGAAATTTAGGAAACCCTGACTCGGTGCCAAAGGCCACGTGTCCGTCATCACCAAAGTTGCCTCGGCTCGGGAACTTGGGTACGATTGGGGAAGGTCACTTCGTGAGCACCCCCGCTCGCCCGGTCAAAGACCGGCCTCTACTAATCATGATATCTATTTTTGAAAACATTGTGTGTTCTTATTCCGGTTATTAGCCTAGGTTACTATGTGATGCGCACAGCATACAAGTATAGACTGAGTCGCCTGAATTGGAACAAAACATTTCATGTTTGTTTGTTTGAAAATGGTTTGATGGTGCTACCCGCAGGTAGGCTAAGACGTGGATTTGCCACCCCCGGGTGGGCTTAGAAAACAGTGGTTTCGCCACTATCTAGTGGGCTTAAAACAAACAATCCATGCATTATTCCAATTCAGATAACCCAACCTTCACCCACAGGCATTCAGGCAGTTATATCACATAAGCAAATAGTCTCATGGCAAGCATGCTATCATGGCAGTCACTCACACGCATGCAAGGATGCTAAAGCATAAAAACTCACCGAGTACTCCAAGCCAAAACAGAAACTCATTACAAATCATGCATGATCCTAAATATGCTGAAATGCCTAATGCAACACATGCAGAATGCAACTATAGCAGGCTCGGCTATTCTAAACATGGCATATGGAATGCTACAGCTAACATGTATTCATCTTGTAATTGAAGTACAATGCAGTTAGTATGGTGCGCCGAGCCTGGTGCATGCAAAACAAATGAATGAATGCAAACATGCTATCATACTGTATGCTAATTAAAATATGCCCTAATCTAACCATCATAAGCAGGTAAATAAAAGGGAAGAAAGACGTGGGGTTGGAAGACATACATCACACTCACGCACACTTATTACAATTATGCCCTCGCGCAGAGGGTCCAAATAAATATACAGTCCCGAATGAAAGAATAGTACAGTCCAAATAATACAAATTCCTAATTAATTCACAAATTAGCTAAGAAAAGAAAAGACTGGCATGCAAGCCGGGGACCGCCTTGATTCTGACGAATGATGTATGTTTGGACTGCCTTGCGCGGAAATCCACTGGGATGCCCCAATTAGCCTCTGTTTCGCAATTATTCTTTGAAAAGCGCACCAAGCCTCGGAAGACTGCTGATTCTTGATTTGCTGCAACAGAGAGCAGAAAAGGGGCATGGCAATGTATTTTCACAAATGTATACATGTCTCGATCCTCGTACCACCAATCACGCATCTCGATGCATGATGGCCGAGGAGTCGAATTGCACAACTCAATATAGAATGAATGCATATGAACACTACGACAAAACCTAACTCCATCATGGATAATCCGGAGTGTCGGTGACTTGGGAATTGAGACACGTTCCGTCACTCGGAGTACAGAACGTACCTCATTTCCCGTGCCCAGGCTAACTCCTATCCCGAACACGATGCAATATGCATGATATGCGTGAAATGCAACTAAGATACAATCCTAACATACATAATGTTATGGAATGGCATACACGCTACACGAGGTGATACACAACCGAGCATACACAATGCTATGAATGAAATGGCATACGCAATGCAATAATGGGCTTACACCAACATGAGAGAGCCTCAGCCACACTCACATAAGAGGCCATCGGATGAAAACAAGACAACTCGAAATGCGTGCACGCGTGCATGCAAACCGAGGACCGACCCTCAGGCACCGAAATGCCACTCTAATGAGACATGGCAAAGACATGGAATATGATATGCAATATGCAAAAATCAGTAGCAAAATGAGGGGGAAAACAGCCCTGAAACAAGGCGAAATGACACCCGATGCATGGAATCTCTCCCGAAATGCAAAACTAGGTACATGAAATGGCTTACAGCTATACAAAGCATGCATAATTGGTACATGGAATGAAAATACAGAAGCATGGAAGCCCCAAAATGAGCATTTTTACAGTTCAAAGCATGGCCAAACAGTGGGTACAAATAGGGCAAAATAAGCATGCAAAATGGCTCTGCAAGGGAGGCAATGAGGCAAGTGGTAGATGCAAAGCCCAAACAGAAAAAGACCCTTCTACAACACTGAAGAGGGACCAAAAATATGATGTTTTTCAGTAGATGACAAGCCCCAAAAACAGATACAAGTATGGCAAACAATTCATGCAAGAAATGAGCCAACGAAGGGGGAAAGAAGTAACTGATATAAGGGGGTCTCAAACAAGTGAGGGACCTTCAACAATGTTTAACAGGGTCCCAAAATATGGCATTTTACAGTAGATGATCAAGCCCAAATCAGTATGCAAATATGCTCAAAATACAATGCAAGATTAAGGCCACAAGAGGGCTATAACACAAAGTATACCAAGGATATCTCAAACAGCCCTAGACCCTTAATGAAACATGAAGAGGGGGTCATTTTAGGGCCATTTTAAGTTCGGATCATGGCTGAAAAACAGAAGCATGATAGGCTAATAAAACATGCAAAAATGGGGACCAAAGAGGGGTACAATGGTAAGTGGTACATGGAGGTCCCAAAAAGTGGTGAGCCCTTCTTCAATGTTGAAGAAGGGCTCAAAATAGGTCTATCTACAGTTTACATCATGCTCCAAAACAGATTATATATAGGCCAAAAATATCATGCAAAAATATGACATCCAAGAGGATAATGAAGCAAGTGCAACAAGGAGGTCCCAAACTGTGAGGGACCCTTAATGAAAGATGAAGAAGAGCTCAAAAAAACACTACTTTCAGTTTTGGTCGGAGCTCAAAACAGCAAGAAAAATGGCTAAAAAAAATGATACAAAAATGAGCCAAAAAGAGGGAAATGGTAACTCACCCTTGTAGACCAATCTTTAGCAACTTCTTGGACCAAATTTGCTGCCTCCTAGCCTCTGAGAAGACCTCAAAGCTGCTGGAAATGGAAGTGGTGGTGTGGTGCTAGGTGATGGTGTATAAAAATGGTTAAGAACTTAAGGGGTTTTGAGGTTTAGAGTAGAGAGAGAGAGAAATTTAATGTGAGAGGCTTATACAAAAATCTCTAACCCCTAACACAGACCTGGGGTGCTGTATTTATAGGCAAAAGAGGCTGGAAAATAGGGGGAAAAAAAGGGGGGGAAATATTTCAAGTTTCCCTCCAAAAATTGGCCTAAAAAGGGGTATAAAGGCAAGTGGTAGCTGCTCGTTCCAAAAGGCTGAGAGCCCTTCAACAAAGTTGAAGAGGGGCTCAAAATAAGACACTTTGTAGTTTACGACCAAGTTCAACACAGCCCACAAGTACGCCTAAAATACCGTGCAAAAAAAGGCCTAAAAAGAGGTAAAGAGGCAAGTGACAGAAGGAGATCTCAAACAAAGAAAAACCCTTAATCAAACATGAAAAGGGACTCAAAATATGACTATTTCTAGTTTGGGTCGGAGCCCAACAATGCTTGCAAGTAAGGCTCGGGGGCCAAAACGGGTAGTCCGGGGCCCCGAAAACTGACTGCTGGGCACCGGGAGTGGTGTTCGACCACGAAGTTGGTCTCTCGGACCCCAGTGTCCCTCAAAAGGGAGTAAATAAGATGCATGCCAAAAATCGGAGCAAACGGAGGTAGTTAGGCGGTCCCGAACCGAGGCACACGGCCTGACGGCTCCGAAAACCGGGAACCGGGCTCCGAAATGGGAAAAATGGCCTGCGACCACGAAACGTAGCCTATGGCCACTGAGAGATGATCTACGAGACCTCTCCCTCCCCTCAGGAAGAGAAAACAGAGAAAACCGAGCTTGGTTCGCAAACCGAGGCAAGGCACAGAAAAGTCCAGAAGTTCAGAGGCAAGGCTCACGGCCGAGACTCCGCAACCTCAGAACGAGCACGGTATACAACATCACCAAGCACTCAATCGGTGACGACTGAGTCTTAAGGTCGGTCAAAAATGGGGCGTCTACAGTTGCCCCTCTTTGACAGAACTCGAAAGTCATAAGAATGACGGGAGTGAATGTCAAAGCCCAGAGACGACCCATTTTTGACAAGGCCGAAGACTTAGACAAAGCAGACAAGATAGACAAAGATGTGCCCGCAGGCATGCCCGCAGGCAGGGGCAAAATGCAAATGATATGCGGGAAGATTTTGATAATTGGACTTATACGCTACGCGAAGCTGGTTTGATAATTGGACTTATACGCTACGCGAAGCCGGTTCGAAAATTGGACTTATACGCTACGCGAAGCCGGTTTGAAGATTGGACTTACACGCTACGCGAAGCCGGTTTGAAGATTGGACTTATACGCTGCGCGAAGCCGGTTCGAAAATTGGACTTATACGCTACGCGAAGCCGGTTTGAAGATTGGACTTACACGCTACGCGAAGCCGGTTTGAAGATTGGACTTATACGCTACGCGAAGCCGGTTTGAAGATTGGACTTATACGCTGCGCGAAGCCGGTTTGAAAATTGGACTTATACGCTACGCGAAGCCGATTTGAAAATTGGACTTATACGCTACGCGAAGCCGGTTTGAAAATTGGACTTATACGCTACGCGAAGCCGGACATCACTCATGATCATGCAAAGAGAGCTGTAATGAAGCAATTATGCAAAATAAATGCAACATTTTAAGCGAATGCTAGACAAGCAAGTAAACTTGAACCAAACTATACCTCATGCAGAGAGGATGTAAGAAAATCATGGAATCTTCACGAACATGTACGATAGATACACAAAGGTGAACGAAGCGTGTGATTGATGCACGAAGCGAGCGTGTGTGATAGATATACAAAGCGAATGTGTGATAGATACACAAAGTGAAGTGAGTGTGATGGATACACTATATGAAGCAAAGTGTGATGGATACACTAGGTGAGTGTGTTATAGATACACAAAGCGAACGTGTGATAGATACGCAAAGTAGGCATAGTGTGATAGATACAAAGCGAGTGTGTGTGATTGATACACAAAGTAGGCATAGTGTGATAGATACAAAGCGAGTGTGTGGTAGATACACTATATGAACAAAGTGTGATTAATACACTAAATGAACGAAGTGAGCAAAGTGTGATGGATACACAAAAGGCAAACGCAAAGTGTGATAGACGTACAATAGGTGAACACGAAGTGTGATCGATGCACTAAGTGAACAAGTGTGATGGATACACTAAAGGTGAACACGAAGTGTGATAGATGCACTTAGTGAACAAAGTATGATTGATATACTAAAGGTGAACACGAAGTGTGATAGATGCACTTAGTGAACAAGTATGATGGATATACTAAAAGCGAACACAAAGTGTGATAGATGCACTATGTGAACTGAGTGTGATTGATACACTAAAAGTGAACACGAAGTGTGATAGATGCACTTAGTGAACCAGTATGATTGATATACTGAAGGTGAACACGACGTGTGATAGATGCACTTAGTGAACAAGTATGATGGATATACTAAAAGCGAACACAAAGTGTGATAGATGCACTATGTGAACAGAGTGTGATTGATACACTAAAAGTGAACACAAAGTGTGATAGATGCACTTAGTGAACAAGTATGATGGATATACTAAAAGCGAACACAAAGTGTGATAGATGCACTATGTGAACAGAGTGTGATTGATACACTAAAAGTGAACACAAAGTGTGATAGATGCACTTAGTGAACAAGTATGATGGATATACTAAAAGCGAACACAAAGTGTGATAGATGCACTATGTGAACAGAGTGTGATTGATACACTAAAAGTGAACACAAAGTGTGATAGATGCACTATGTGAACAGAGTGTGATAGATACACTAAATGTGAACACGAAGTGTGATAGATGCACTTAGTGAACAGAGTATGATAGATATACTGAATGTGAACACAAAGTGTGATAGATGCACTATGTGAACTGGTATGATAGATATACTGAATGTGAACACGAAGTGTGATAGATGCACTTAGTGAACAAGTGTGATGGATACACTAAAGTGAATATATGCGTGATAGATACACAAAATGATAATGTGTGTGATAGATACACAAAACGAATGAAGTGTGATTGATACACTAATAAATGATCTCAAACGGAACTTCTTTGAATGAACCGTACATACAATATCGTGCATGACTGAGAAAGAAACTTGATAGGTACAATGCATTACAATGCATGATGCTTAAGGAAAGCAATAAATAGACAAAGCGGCGCTTTAGAAAGCACCTCATGAGGTGAGTGGCGGTGAACCGCTCTTCTCCGACGGGGATCTCCCCCGTGTGCTCTTCGAACACTTTACCTTCAACTCACAGTACAAAGGCTCTGGAATGCTGACAAGGGTTCTACACGTAGAATACTTTGGATGCTGCCTTTCTTCCTGATCACATTCACAACTTTCCCTATTCTCCAACGGGGTGACAGACTAGGTTGGTTCAGTATCCAGAATTGAGGTGCATACACGCTATCTCAACCTATGGGGCTTCCATACGGATTTCAAGCCGAGGGCACGCCTCTGGGTATTTAAACCAGACTTTAGTCTCCGAAATCCCGAACCTTTGCGTTCTAGGCAACAGCCATTCGAACTCTAGTTTCCACCGTTGCAGTTGGTCTCCTAGGAACTCATTGCAAACGCAGTCAAGATGCATCTGGCAGGGGCTGGTATTCAGAGAGAGCATTTCTGATTGCCATTCTGGCTTGAGGCAGACTTGATCTTGAGCTTGAGGTAGAGGCATACTCATACTTCGGAGCATTGACAAGACCTGACAAGGTGTATACGGAATGTGATCTCGGAGCTTACTGAAGTTGAAACAAACTCAGATGCCCGATATTTTCCTTTTTTGATTTTGCTTTGCAGTCCGGAACCATTATAGCTTCAGATGGGTCTTGGTTTCACTGTTCTCATATGACCTGGGTTGAACCCTGCGGTTTTATGAAAGAACAAATACTGTTTTGAACAAATGTGGAGAACGGCACGGCACTCGGAGCACAAAATGATTTTATTTTCGAAATTGAGAGATGAGTTTTCGACCAGGTATTGAGCCTACGACTGAACACAGCAAAACGACTCAACAAGGAAATAAAAGGCACATAACCTAGACACATCGAGTAACACTCGAAACGACCCAAAACAAAATCGAGATAAAACAAAAAGACACGACACTCAGACATGCACAGGGAGCCTGTTTCACCGGGTAGTGTTTCCCATCCTTTCTCATTTGTGGTTCTCACATCACTCAGCCCTCAAGCTCTGTTTTTCTGAAAAAGCCCTTTTCTCACTTTTTCTCTCATCGCACATCTCTCTATTCTTCAATCTCTCATTTTTCATCCCTCCCTTGGGTGGTTGATAGATAAACAGCAAGTTGTGGGCTCGTGCCCTTAGCATTCTGCTAGATTCTTCTTCTTCTGCACGCAGCTAGTGAGTTTCTCCCACAGAGGGGTTGTGCTACAACTGGGTGTGTAGCAAATCTGTAGCTGACATCGATTGATGATGCTCTGCTTGGAGTTCGGACGTGATCAGATCTGTCCAGATGAGGGAGTGGAATCTCTAGTCTCATTCCAGTTCGTGCTTCGCACTTGGCTTGATACCTCGTTGCTCGGAGGATGTGAGAGCTTTCAGCCTTTTGTTGTGCCCTTCAGTCGTGCCTTTTCTGGCCGGTAGAGTGCCCTTCTTGGCAAGTATTTTTGACAAAGGGGAAAAGACAGAACTCCTGACTCGACTGCGCCCCTAATTCATCATTTTGACCATTTTTTTATATATATATTTTTTTGCTTTCTACTAAAACAATTTTGACCCACATGAGAGTTAGATTAACATGCTTGTTCAATTTTTGATTTGAAATCATGCAAGTCAGGCTATGATCACTGAAAATTTTCCTTTTTTGGGTCCAAGAAATGGTCCAGTTTTTGGAAAAGATGGAACAATTTTCGAGAAAATTAGTCAACCTCGGTAAAAATTCTCAAAAACTATTTTTGCAAACGGCCACTTGCTCAACGAGCATGAAACCTACTCCTGAGATGCACAACCTCGGATCCAAAGGAAAACTGCCCCGTGCTTGAAGAGAGCTGCACGACAACGGAAAGTTCCCCCTTGTTTGAACGGCACCGCGACGCATTGAATGGCAACGGAAAGTTGCCCCTTGTTTGGATGGCACCGCAGCGCGTTGAATGGCAACGGAAAGCTACCCCTTGTTTGAATGGCACCGCAGCGCATTGTAGTCAGTCCTCAGAGTGCTGAACGCAACCAAACTCTCGGATACAGTGAAGACAAAAATGACCAGAACCATCGCATGGACACAACCAAATTTGAAGTGTTTTACGGCTGGACTTCAGAATGAAGTTGCCTACGTATCCCAAAGATGGGAATCAAGCCTTACGTAGTTCGGGGTTAAGGTACACTCGGGTATTTAACCTCTCCTTTATGCTCTAACTTTTGCCAAGGCGCCCGTTGCAGGTTTTCAACCTTGCGAGCTTTGTTCTTCTTTCTTTTTCATTTCTTTTCTTCTCTTTTTTTTTTCTTTTTTTTTTTTCTCTTTTCTTCTTTCTTTTTCTCTTCTTCTTTTTTTTTTTGCTTTTTGTATATATCTTTTCTTGCTCTAACTTTTGCCTGGGTCGCCCTTTCCGGGTTTTCGGCCCAGCGAGCCTCTCAAAGGGTAAAAGTGTAGCTTGGTCCATGCCAAATGGTTGTAGGGTTTTGAAGCCATCTGTATCAAGGAGAGTGGCTGTTGATTTGCAAGAGGACTCATCTTCGGCTCTTCGAGCACATCTGACATCTTTGCCCCTAGTTCAAAGGGTACTTATGTTCTAGCTTTGCAAGCTTCTTCTGATCTTCTGATCTTCTTGATTCGACTTCGGTGCCTCTTGTTCGAGGGCTGCTTCGAATCTGGCCACACAGGCCTCACGTCGTAGTTGACCGTTGAACCTTCTGAATTCAAGTTCAAGATTTGGAAGCAAAGGGGTTGAGTCTCGAGGCTGAGAGCGATCCTAGGCTGCACAATCTCAAGAGCGATTCCACACAGGTCTTCGCAGGACCGCGCAAATCATTTTGTTTTTAAAAATTTTTAAGAAAGCGACAAATCGCTCGCGCTGAAGATAGTGTGAAACCAGTCTGGATCAAGCCAGGGTCCTTCTCAGTACTCACGCTAACAAGCATGATTTCATTCATTAATGGCTTAGCACACCTCTCTTTCTCTCAATTGATCAAAGTTTTGCAAATCCCGAGGAATTCCTTCCTCTTCGTTTTCACCACAGTGTTCAAAAATTTTTTTGAAAAACTTAGGTCAATACAATGACTTCAGGGCACAGAAAAGACAGAGTTCTTAGTCAAATACTGCCATCTCATTCAGAACTTCCGGCATAACTGGCACAAGGCAGAAGCAAACGCGAGAGCGTGAAAATCACTGCTGTTTCATTCAAATCTGTTGGCATTACTAGCTCCCTGGCAGAAACAGACTCAAAACGAAAAGACAAACGCAAAACAAAATGGTGACGCCCGACGTAACACCCCTGGAATCACCCAACTCCTATATAACAGGACTGACTCGACACAACAAGACAAACCCAAAACAAAAGAGACTGACTCAAAACAAAAAGATAGACTCAAAACAAAACAACAAAACTGACCTAATACCCAAGTCAAAAAGCACAAAAACTGGTATTTGCACATTGCTCAGAACAGTGCGTGTCATTCCCACGTCTGGAGTAAATTGAGCGTCATCCACAGCTGGTTCATCCCCCGATCACATAATCACATTATCCCCCCCAAGTTCACTAATCAAATGCCGATAGACTTTGCAGGACCTGGTGCGGCAACGACCCCGTTGTCAAATAAATCTTGTACATCATGGCGCAGACGAAAGCAACTGTCGGTGTCATGACCGGTTTGTTGATGGTAGGCACAGTATTTAGTCTGGTCATGCTTTGCAGGGATAGGATCGGGTAGGGGTCGTTGTTCCAACGGTTTCAAATGTCCTTCCCGGAGTAAGACCTCTAGAGCCTTTGACAGGGCATATGAAGTGGAGTGGAAACCCTCTTGACTCGATGTGGGTATTTGGTTTTTTGTGAGCTACTTCCGGACGCACCGGTGAATGGGGTAGCTGTTTTTGATGCGGTAGTTGTAACCATGCCCACTTCAGAAGATCTTGCAGCTGCATCACTACTGGTGGTCGCATTCGAATTGCGGGAAAACGCCCGCCTAGGCTGCTCCTTCTCCTGGTCAATAAGGCCCTGCTTCATGGCATCTTCGATCTGTACTCCCATCTCATGCAAATCTGAAAAGGTATGGAAGGGGAGCATGATCATTTTCTGCGTTAGTTTGGGCTGGAGGTTGCGCACAACCATCCGTATTTGATCCTTATCCGTTGGCCTAATGGTCATCATTGAGGCCTTCGCCCTCCACCGGGCCACGAATTCAGAGAAGCTCTCTTTAAGCTCCTGCCTTGTCGTTTCAAGATCACGGGTTGTGATCTCGATCTGGGTATTGTATGAATATTGTGCGACGAAGGCCTCGGCCATCTCCTCCCAGCTTCGTTTCACTGAATCCTCCAATTTGGCGTACCAGATGGCCGCCATACCCGACAGGGTCCTGCCAAAAAGGGAGAGCTTCTGTAATCTTGTCAAGCCCATCGGGCGCAGAACATCTGAAAACAAACTCAGGTGGACCATGGGATCTCCTGACTCGTCAAAACGGTCGATGTGAGGCATCTTGAATCTGTCCGGCAATGTCACAGCTGCGTTGGTGTATCCGTCCTCAATGTCTGGGATAGCCTTGACTCCCTGGGATTTCTTGAACAGTTTTTCAAGCTTGCTCAACTTCAACACTGTAGGGTCCACCTCGCACTCAAAAGGTGAATCTGGCAAGTTGATTGGTGTTTTAGATAACTGGGGTAGAATTGGGAGCAGAGCCGGCCCTACCGGAATGTCCGTATTTGCTTGGACATTTGACGTCTCCTCGAGTATCGGAACCCTTAGTGGAGGAGGAGCTTGATGTGAGGCTGATGCTCCGGCTTGCTGTTGCAACCTAGTGATGAGCTCGGCTTGCTGAGCCATGATTGCAGCCTGCTGCTTGGAAAATTCCGCTTGGCGAACAGCGTCCTCCTGCATGAGCTTCATACTTTCTTGCATCTGACGCATCATTGCCTCCATCCCTGACGTGTTCTGCTGATCCATCTGACTGACTGGTATATCTATCCCTGCAGTAGAAACTGAGACCTCAGCCTGATTGTTCACTGGTGGAGTGGATAAGGGCCACTGATCTGGTAACTACTGAACTGGTGATCTGTGCCTGACTGGCCCTCTTCACCCTGCCCCTGGTAAAGGAACACTGATTCCCCTTGAACTGAATCTCTGACCCGACAAAGTCTATCAACACAAGTTCGGTGTACCCGGGGGATATTGGAGCCCTCTGAAGCTATGGTTCCCAGACTACCTAGCAAAAGAGAAAACATGCAGCATCTCAGCCTGATTTCACCAGAACAGATACGAACAAAGCTGAATGAGTGTGCTCTCTACTGAATTCTACCCAGAATTCTGCCTCAAATCTGATACCCTCAAGTAAAACTGATTCCCCAAATACTAATGCCCTCAGGCTTGATACCCAAAATACTGAACTGGTGCCCGCAGGCCTGGTGCCCAAACTTGTAAACTGATACATGCATTCCTGTAGAGACGCACTCTAAAAGCACATAGCAGATAAGTGAGAGCCAAAACACCCCTATGTTGGGGTAGGGTTTCCCTGTCCTATTTTGTCAGGGACTAGGGTTTCACTACGCACACAGCGGTTTCAAACAACCTACAATCGGGTAAGCAACCTGTCCTAGTTTGGAATGGTCACTATGGATTCCGAATATGCACTAGGTCGAATGGTCAAAAAGGGTGCCCCGGTAAAATCAGGGTTTGTGTTCCCATACTGGCAGAGCCCACAACCGGTCAGCCTTATGGTCATGCCTTGACAAGACAAGCCTCCGGCAAACCGTTCAGGAATAGCAGATGGCAAACACGGTGTCCTAGGCGCACCAATGCAAATGCAATGCAAAGAAACACACAAGTGTAGTCAAAACAAGATATCATGAGTTCAAGTCAAGTTCTCTAAATCCCCAGCAGAGTCGCCAGAAACTATAGACGTCCCCGAACGCCCCGGGAGGGTTAAGTCCCGTTCTGTTCATTTAGGCTCACTACAGTTCAAGGACTCGATTGTCACGGTTCTAAATCTTGAACCAAAGAGTCCAAATCCGGCAAATCATTTTTGAGAAAACAGATTTTTGAAAGAAGTGCCAAACATGGACTGCTTTGCCAGATACAGAGTTGCCACCTAAATATTTTTTTATAGGGAAATTTAGGAAACCCTGACTCGGTGCCAAAGGCCACGTGTCCGTCATCACCAAAGTTGCCTCGGCTCGGGAACTTGGGTACGATTGGGGAAGGTCACTTCGTGAGCACCCCCGCTCACCCGGTCAAAGACCGGTCTCTACTAATCATGATATCTATTTTTGAAAACATTGTGTGTTCTTATTCCGGTTATTAGCCTAGGTTACTATGTGATGCGCACAGCATACAAGTATAGACTGAGTCGCCTGAATTGGAACAAAACATTTCATGTTTGTTTGTTTGAAAATGGTTTGATGGTGCTACCCGCAGGTAGGCTAAGACGTGGATTTGCCACCCTCGAGTGGGCTTAGAAAACAGTGGTTTCGCCACTATCTAGTGGGCTTAAAACAAACAGTCCATGCATTATTCCAATTCAGATAACCCAACCTTCACCCATAGGCATTCAGGCAGTTATATCACATAAGCAAATAGCCGCATGGCAAGCATGCTATCATGGCAGTCACTCACACGCATGCAAGGATGCTAAAGCATAAAAACTCACCGAGTACTCCAAGCCAAAACAGAAACTCATTAGAAATCATGTATGATCCTAAATATGTTGAAATGCCTAATACAACACATGCAGAATGCAACTATAGCAAGCTCGGCTATTCTAAACATGGCATATGGAATGCTACAGCTAACATGTATTCATCTTGTAATTGAAGTACAATGCAGTTAGTATGGTGCGCCGAGCCCGGTGCATGCAAAACAGATGAATGAATGTAAACATGCTATCATACTGTATGCTAATTGAAATATGCCCTAATCTAACCATCATAAGCAGGTAAATAAAAGGGAAGAAAGACGTGGGGTTGGAAGACATACATCACACTCACGCACACTTATTACAATTATACCCTCGCGTAGAGGGTCCAAATAAATATACAGTCCCGAATGAAAGAATAGTATAGTCCAAATAATACAAATTCCTAATTAATTCACAAATTAGCTAAGAAAAGAAAAGACTGGCATGCAAACCGGGGACTGCCTTGATTCTAACGAATGATGTATGTTTGGACTGCCTTGCGCGGAAATCCACTGGGATGCCCCAATTAGCCTCTGTTTCGCAATTATTCTTTGAAAAGCGCGCCAAGTCTCGGAAGACTGTTGATTCTTGATTTGCTGCAACAGAGAGCAAAAAAGGGGCATGGCAATGTATTTTCACAAATGTATGCATGTCTCGATCCTCGTACCACCAATCACGCATCTCGATGCATGATGGCCGAGGAGTCGAATTGCACAACTCAATATAGAATGAATGCATATAAACACTACGACAAAACCTAACTCCATCATGGATAATCCGGAGTGTCGGTGACTTGGGAATTGAGACACGTTCCGTCACTCGGAGTACGGAACGTACCTCGTTTCCCGTGCCCGGGCTAACTCCTATCCCGAACACGATGCAATATGCATGATATGCGTGAAATGCAACTAAGATACAATCCTAACATACACAATGTTATGGAATGGCATACACGCTACACGAGGTGATACACAACCGAGCATACACAATGCTATGAATGAAATGGCATACGCAATGCAATAATGGGCTTACACCAACATGAGAGAGCCTCAGCCACACTCACATAAGAGGCCATCAGATGAAAACAAGACAACTCCAAATGCGTGCACGCGTGCACGCAAACCGAGGACCGACCCTCAGGCACCGAAATGCCACTCTAATGAGACATGGAAAAGACATGGAATATGATATGCAATATGCAAAAATCAGTAGCAAAATGAGGGGGAAAACAGCCCCGAAACAAGGCGAAATGACACCCGATGCATGGAATCTCTCCCGAAATGCAAAACTAGGTACATGAAATGGCTTACAGCTATACAAAGCATGCATAATTGGTACATGGATTGAAAAGACAGAAGCAAGCCAGCCCCAAAATGAGCATTTTTACAGTTCAAAGCATGGCCAAACAGTGGGTAGAAATAGGGCAAAATAAGCATGCAAAATGGCTCCGCAAGGGAGGCAATGAGGCAAGTGGTAGATGCAAAGCCCAAACAGAAAAAGACCCTTCTACAACACTGAAGAGGGACCAAAAATATGATATTTTTCAGTAGATGACAAGCCCCCAAAACAGATACAAGTATGGCAAACAATTCATGCAAGAAATGAGCCAACGAATGGGGGAAAGAAGTAACTGATATAAGGGGGTCTCAAACAAGTGAGGGACCTTCAACAATGTTGAAGAGGGTCCCAAAATATGGCATTTTACAGTAGATGATCAAGCCCAAATCAGTATGCAAATATGCTCAAAATACAATGCAAGATTAAGGCCACAAGAGGGCTATAACACAAAGTATACCAAGGATGTCTCAAACAGCCCTAGACCCTTAATGAAACATAAAGAGGGGGTCATTTTAGGGCCATTTTCAGTTTGGATCATGGCCAAAAACAGAAGCATGACAGGCTAATAAAACATGCAAAAATGGGGACCAAAGAGGGGTACAATGGTAAGTGGTACATGGAGGTCCCAAACAGTGGTGAGCCCTTCTTCAATGTTGAAGAAGGGCTCAAAATAGGCCTATCTACAGTTTACATCATGCTCCAAAACAGATTATATATAGGCCAAAAATATCATGCAAAAATATGGCATCCAAGAGGATAATGAAGCAAGTGCAACAAGGAGGTCCCAAACTGTGAGGGACCCTTAATGAAAGATGAATAAGAGCTAAAAAAAACACTACTTTCAGTTTTGGTCGGAGCTCAAAACAGCAAGAAAAATGGCTAAAAAAAATGATACAAAAATGAGCCAAAAAGAGGGAAATGGTAACTCACCCTTGTAGACCAATCTTTAGCAACTTCTTGGACCAAATTTGCTTCCTCCTAGCCTCTGAGAAGACCTCCAAGCTGCTGAAAATGGAAGTGGTGGTGTGGTGCTAGGTGATGGTGTATAAAAATGGTTAAGAACTTAAGGGGTTTTGAGGTTTAGAGTAGAGAGAGAGAGAGAAATTTAATGTGAGAGGCTTATACAAAAATCTCTAACCCCTCAACACAGACCTGGGGTGCTGTATTTATAGGCAAAAGAGGCTGGAAAAGAGGGGGAAAAAAAAGGGGGGAAATATTTCAAGTTTCCCTCCAAAAATTGGCCTAAAGAGGGGTATAAAGGCAAGTGGTAGCTGCTCATTCCAAACGGCCGAGAGCCCTTCAACAAAGTTGAATAGGGGCTCAAAATAAGACACTTTGTAGTTTACGACCAAGTCCAACACAGCCCACAAGTACGCCTAAAATACCGTGCAAAAAAAGGCCTAAAAAGAGGTAAAGAGGCAAGTGACAGAAGGAGGTCTCAAACAAAGAAAAACCCATAATAAAACATGAAAAGGGACTCACAATATGACTATTTCTAGTTTGGGTCGGAGCCCAACAATGCTTACAAGTAAGGCTCGGGGGCCAAAACGCGTAGTCCGGGGCCCCGAAAACTGACTGCTGGGCACCGGGAGTGGTGTTCGACGACGAAGTTGGTCTCTCGGACCCCAGTGTCCCTCAAAAGGGAGTAAATAAGATGCATGCCAAAAATCGGAGCAAACGGAGGTAGTTAGGCGATCCCGAACCAAGGCACACGGCCTGACGGCTCCGAAAACCGGGAACCGGGCTCCGAAATGGGAAAAATGGCCTGCGACCACGAAACGTAGCCTATGGCCATTGAGAGATGATCTACGAGACCTCTCCCTCCCCTCAGAAAGAGAAAACAGAGAAAACCGAGCTTGGTTCGCAAACCGAGGTAAGGCACAGAAAAGTCCAGAAGTTCAGAGGCAAGGCTCACGGCCGAGACTCCGCAACCTCAGAACGAGCACGGTATACAACATCACCAAGCGCTCAATCGGCGACGACTGAGTCTTAAGGTCGGTCAAAAATGGGGTGTCTACACCAAGTTACAACACATCCATCCATTATAGCAGCAACTTAGCTGACCATTACATCTCACAAAATGTAGTTTTTGTCAATTAACACAATCTTCACACAATTAAATCTAATTTTTACCATTTTTTTTTTCTCAATTAACACATGTTCGCGATGTACAAATTCAAAAGCCCTAACTTTTTATTCAATAGATTCAAATCTAAACTGATTAAAAAGCCCCAATTTCTGATTTACAAACCCAAAATCCAAACCCTAGGTACTGCGATGTTGGGACTTACCAGAGAGAGAGAGAGAGAGAGATGCTTTTCTGGTAGGTGATGAGAGTCCAAGATACCAACGATAGCTCTAGTGATTTGATGACAACAATGCGGTGAAAAGGGCTCCGGCAAGTTGATGAAGACGATAGAGAGAATGGCGCAGCGGCGAGAGGGATGAGAGAAGAGAGAGCCTTGAGCTGCTTGGGTTTGGGGTTTGGGGTTTGAATAGGAGAGTGAGAGAGAGATAGAGAGAGAGAAAGAGGCCACGAAGAGAGACGATGATTCGAGGCATTCAAGCCTCTAATTGTTGAGGCACCAAGCATTATTGGAGCAGACGCACACAGCAAATAGAAAATAAAATTCGGGCCACTTAAGCCAGAAACTTTCGAGTTATGTAGCGGAGCTGTGATTAATATTTGTTTATGCAGAGCTGCTACAGGGCTCGAAATTCTCAAGCTCAAATTTGCCCCGAATCCAAACGACGTCGTTTTGGAATTTTTTTTATTTTATTTTTCTTTTCTTTTTTCTTTCTCACTGTTTTGAAGAAGAAGAAGAAGAAGAATCAACAAAAAAAAAAAAAGAACATCTTTATCAACAACAAAAAAAAAAAAAACTAGTGTGGGCAGAAATGGGACGAAGAAGAATCAACATCTGTCACAGATTTTTGAACATATTCAGATCCACTAGAAAAAAAAGTTAAGGGAACATCTTTTTTTTCATTTTCCTTTTCTTCTTCTTCTTCTTCTTTCTCGGTTTCACAGATTTTTGAAATCTCTCAAGAAATAAAAAAGAAAAACCTATATAACCAACTCTAATCAGAATCCACTAGAAAAAAAAAAAAAAAATCAAAAATCGACAACATCTTCATCAATACATCATCATCATCAACAACAACATCATCATCATCAACACATCATCATCAGCCCCAAAAAAAAAAAAAAAAAAAAAAAGATCAGATTCGACTCCGATATCGCCATCACCGTCGATCATCCTCCTCCGCCATCACCACCATCACCGTCTTCCTTCTCTTCCTCCCTCCTTCTCCCAATGTTTTCTCCTTTTTTCTCTCTTCCTCTTCTTTTCTCTTCTCTCCTCTTCTCTCATTTCTCTCTCTCGACTCTGTGTCTCTGTTCAAAAATAGGTAAAGGAAGAAAAAGAAAAAAAAGCAAGAAAAGAAAGAAAAAGAAAAAGAAAAAAAATGTCGTTTTGGGTGTTCGAGCCAACAATTTCGGGCCCTCCAACAATTTTTCTTGTTCATGAATCACATTACAATAAAATGACTAAACTACACTTACCCAGTGTAGAAAAATTTATATTTTCACCCATGTAAATATGAGAAAAATAAAATAAATAATATAATTGTAATTTTATATGTGATTTTTTTAAACTTGCCAAATAACTCCTTACTAAAAAAGGTCAACCTAACTTTTTTAACAAACAAACTACAAAAACTTTTTACTAAGTTGTCAAAAGAGCACAATGTCCCATTGCTCATTTTTAATTGCAACAACTAATGCAAATAAACTATGTCCCCCATTAATTTTGTGTCACTAAAAGGGAAAGATTTCTCTAGTCCGAAAAAAAATGTCCTTGTGTCAAAGTGCCTTATAATGGGATTCGTTTAAGGTTCATGGTTGTAATCTAAATTGTTGATTTTAAAGATTCACTATGAAATTATTTACGTAAAAAATTAAATTGATTAAATATCAATAACAAAATTATCGGATCACATTTCTATTAAAAACATGAATGCCAAATTTGATTCAATCAACATGAATTTTTATGTAAATGATCTTTTTGATGAGTTCTATAAGATGAACAATTCAGATAATGAAAGTGAGTTTTAAGTAAAACTTAACAAAGACAATAAGAATCCCCTATCCCTCTTCAATCCTTCAAAAACACTAAACTATGTAATTAGGGTCTTATAGGCTCATTACTACAAGGCTTAGTTTGATTACTTGACCTGTTTAGTTTTTTAACCTCTACATTTAGATTTTGTATATAAAAACAAAATTAAATTTATTTAATAATCATAATAGCCGTATGATTTTATTAGATTTATTTTTAAAAATATACGGAAGATAAATATGATAAAATCATACAATTATCATTATTGAATCAATTTCATATTTTTTGTTTTTCCTTTTTGGTATGATACACATATGGCTTTGTAATATGAACAAATTAAAACGTCAGAGTGAGGTTCTCACAGGGCCAAACTATACTGATTACTGTGAATAGGAGACAAGTCCATTCGATTTTAAAATGTCAATTTTTTTAATAAAAATGTAAAATTCTGCCAATTGGGTTCCTATACTTGTTTGGCAATGTAAATCCTCCTGAAATGTACTTACAAGAACCTTTATGTATTTATATTTTTTTTTTTACTTAACAGTAATAGAAATCCCATGAAATGAAGCCCTTATGTCTCTCTCTAAAACAACAGCAAAGACTTACACCCAAATCAATCAATTGGGTCTACAACTCCAAATCAAACAAACATTTAAACAAATTCACCTAAGAAAATAGAACAAAGATCTGAAACATAGGCTTAAAAAATAGAGTGATTTATTAGCCCTAAACACACAAACCCAGATCTGAAAAAAATGAAGATGGGAGAGAAAGAGGGTGAAAAAGAGAGAGGGTCATCGCCATGGAGAGGGTGGATTCAGTGCTGCTAAAAGGATTCATCGCAGTTGGGGATGGTGGATCACAACAGTGGAAAGAAGCAATGAATCGATCATGAACGCCTCATTTATGTCCGGCGGTGAAGTGCGATATGGGAGACCTCAAATTCGAACCAGTATATCCTCGCGCTGACATGGGAGAGCTCGGATTCGATGTTGGATATTGGAGATGAGGGGTTGATTGGGGCTTGTTGGATTTAGTGCTAAGGGTTGTGTGCTGGATGTTGAGGGAGACGCAAAGAGTGGATATGCTTGTTCATGATTAATCAGTTGGAAATAGGTTTTGGTTTATATTTATTTACTGGCGATACTATAATTGAATGTGTGTAAGATTCATTGACTTGTTTGATGAAATGGTTTACTGAGATGTTGCTGAAATAATTTGATCAATTATTTTTTTTTTTTATGTATTTTTTTTTTTTTTTTTTTTTTTTTTTTTGGGGGGGGGGTCTCTGCAAATGATTTTTATTTTTTCTGGGTTTTTCCAAATGGTTTTGCACAACATCCATAACGAAAAAGGGGATGTAGGGGTAAAATTGGCATTTTAAATAAATAAATTGTTGACATAAAAAAAAAAAAAAAAAAAAAAAAAAAAAAAAAAAAAAAAAAAAAAACTGCTAATTGGTCTAACCCCTAATTAACGGAAAGGTCAATCTATCTATCTATATCCATCTATCTATCTATACTCTATATATATACTATATCTATATACAAATATATACTATATCTAAAGTTTCTAAACTTTTAAACCTGGTTTCTCATTTAAAGTTGAAACTATCTCTGCTACTTGGCACTCTTGGACCTTTTTCCTAATTATTAATAAAGAGTCATTTTTTTATATTTAAAAAAATAAAATTTGAAATAAAAAAGATATGGATATGCATATAGAACTAAAAATATGATGAACTCTAATTTAAGATATTTCAAATCTAAATATTAAAAAATAAATAACATATTTGCTCAAATCCAATTTAAGATTCCAAATCTAATTATTAACCACCCCCCCCCCCCCCTTCTCCCATTTATCTTTTTAATTTAAGATATTTCAAATCTAAATATTAAAAAATAAATAACATATTTCACTCTCAATTCTTTGCAGATATGCTCAAATCCAATTTAAGATTCCAAATCTATTCAACCCCCCCACCCCCCCCCCCCCCCCCCCCCACCCAATTTATCTTATTTTTATATATCTTTAAATTTGACGTTGATTTTTTTTTTCTACTTCCAAATCTAATTATTTAAAATCTAATTGTTAAAAAATAAACAAAATATTTTACTCTCAATTCTTCTATTATTAGAGTTTTATTGATTTGCTTTTTTTTCCCCACATTTGTCTTATTTTTTTGAAAACTCCTCCCTACTTCTTCCTCTCTTAGAAGATTTTATTTGATTTTCTCTTTCCATAATTCTTAGAGTTTATCTTCAAATTTAAACTATCGAGTCTATCCGATTGAAAATCAAATATTATCTTTTTGTGATCATGCTGATCAAGTGTTGATACTTTTCTGTTTGTGATTTTTGGAATTTCAATATTTTTGTGTTATCCATGTATGCTATAAATATGTCTTTTCTCATTCAATTGATTTGCATGTGTGTGTTTGTTTGTATTACTGATTTTGTATGTGTGTATATGCTACACTAAAAAAATGTAATATTCTTCATTTTTTTTTCCCTCTTGGATTGGACATAAAGAAAAGAGTACAGCAAATTAGAGACAAGAAACTTGAGAAATTTATCTCAAATCGTAGTAGAAGAGGTGTCCCTCAATAGCACAATGGTTAGAAATGAAATTTAGAAACAACCAATAATTTTTTTTTCTTTTCATTATGATGTGGCTTGAGCATTTTATTTATTTATTTATTGAATGTTTAGTATGATTTATATTTTATATGATAATTTTTTGAATGAATATTACTATCTGTTCATTATGTTTCTTCTCATTAATGGTGTACTTTTATTATTGAAATACCTTAAATACACTTGAACAAAGACACATTTTTGTATTTATTAAGAAAAGTATGGGTTTGATTTGCATTAGGAATTTAAATAGTGTTCACATACATTTGATTTTTGGTAGATTGTAATTTAAATTGTGTTCATATAAATTCTTTTGGTTGTAGTATTGTTCTTATTTATTTTTTTTATTTTTATTTTTTACATGTCTTACTTTGAGATATGGTAGGAAATGGTTTTTAACGGTACTACTGTGGATGGTACTATGAGTGTTCCAATCAAAATTTAATCTTTCATGTTTTATTTTGTTTTACAAAAACCAAAATATATATGTACATACTTGGTTGGAAAATCGAAAATTATGTTTTGAAATGAAAATTCTACCATACTAGACATGATTTCAATTCTTTTGTTTTTCTTTATAGTTTTTAATTTAAGATTAAACTTAATTATTTTCATTACTTCTTTAATTTCTTAGATTGCAAGAATCTATTAAATTTAATACTATATTTTGTTTATGATTTTAGTGGATAAATAATTCAATAAAAAATAAAGTTTAAGATGGTTAAAAGTATATTTTGATAGGTATTTGTAGTGTTCCACCAATAAGATAATGCAAGTTTACCATTATATTAACAATACATGTTAGTTTTATTTTATTTTATGTTATGAAAAATAAAATCAATAATTTTACACATAATACAACTAAATTTATTTTGGGTGGAGTAAGGGGAAATTAATTAATTTTATGTATATTATAAAATCATAACAGGTATTAAGTTATTTGTGCATTAAACTCATAATTTTTTTTTTAAAAAAACATTATAATTTTACACAACTTTTAAATTTACAAATAATAATCTATTTGGTTTGGAGTTTTCAAAAACAATTTTTTGAGTTTTCAATTAGTATATTATATTTTTTATATATTTTTATTTTTATTTTTTAAATCCACTTAATCTTGATATACTTAAAAGGTATAAAATTTGTACAAAAATCTTTAAAAGATTTATTGAATACAACAAATACGAAAATGTATTGAATTTTCTTACTTTTGATTTTCTTTTTTTTTTTTTTTTTTTTGTATTTGGTGAATTTTTTAAAAGTTTTTTTTTATATAAATATTATACTTTTTAAGTGTATCCAGATTAGGTATATCTAGAAAATTTTAAAAAACTACGCAAAATATCAAAAAAATTACTAAAAAATAAAAAATTAATTTTCTAAAAGTGATATAAGAGAGACAAAATGACAAAAAAAAAAAAAAATGAGTATAAATATATATGGACAAAAAATATTTATCCATGCGTGAACGCTAGTATTATATATGTAAAAGGGATTTCTAACTACAAATGTTGTAGGAACTATAAAATCTCAAACTAAAATTTTTAATTTTTTGATTTTAAATAATTAAAAAAATCCTCTATTGCTTTCATTCAAGAATGATTTTTTTTTTTTTAGTTTTGATTTATGACTTTCAAATAAAAAGTATATCAAATATATAAAATAAAAAAAGAGTAATGCTAGAGACACAAAAAAATTTATCAAAAATTCTACCAAATGTTTCACATGGGTGTGAGTCCCACACAATGTGAGTCCCATGTGGGTCCTACACTTATGTGAGATATTTCATAAAACTTTTGGTAAAATTTTTGAGGTCTCTAGCATTTTTGATAAAAAAAAAAAAAATAGAAAGTATACTAATCCATTTCAAAATTTAAATTTGAGAAGTACTAAATATGGAAAGCATTCCATTAATTTAAATTAAAAAAATTATAATGATTTATCCCATAATATATAAAATAAAAAAATATAAAGTACATTAATCCATTTCAAAATTCAAATTTGAGACGCACTAAATATGGAAAGCATTCCCTTAATTTAAATTTAAATTATAATGATCTATTCCATGGTTTATCTATATATCTATATATCTATATACTATTATAATTGCAAAATATTGTCATTTCATTAAGGTTGAAAGTTGTGATTCTTTTTTCTCATTTTTTTTTATTTTGTTTAATTTTTGTTAATACGTGTTACAATATGATTGGTCTATAAATTAATTTTATATTTTTAAAATAAAATTTTAAATTTGAATTCTTACTTAAATTATGTTATTATAATTGGAATGAAATCAATATTTATTCGTTAAAATTTCAAATTTAAATTCTTTTTCAAATTATATTGCTACAATTAGAATGAGATCAATATTAACATGTGTCATAATATTGTTAGTCTAAAAATAATTTATTTTAAATATATGTGTTCAAATTATTAATCACTGTTATTTTTTTTTTCTTTTTTTTTGTTTTAAATTTTATAAAAAAATTTAGGATAAATTACATTGACACCCCCTGATATTTATATTTATTACAGTTCCCCCTTTGCATTTGGAAAATTACACTGACCCCCCTTGTTAGTGTAATTATTTGACGGTGTTAACTTTTAAGTTAAAATGACATATTTACCCTTAACATTTACATATACTTTAAAGGGTAAATTACGTTGACACCCCCTGAGATTTCAATTTAATACGAATCCCCTCTGACATTTTAAAAAAAAAAAAACTAATTTAATAAAAATAAATATGAAGAAATATATTTAATTTGTAAAAAATTATTTCTAACCACTCGAAAGATAAAAATTATATAAAAATGATAATTATTTTTTATTTTTTATTTCTTAACCAAATTAATTTTTAATTTTTAAAAAATTTTTCTAAAAACCAAACCATACATAGCTTAAGACTCTTTTGAGAAGTCATTTCTTACGTTGGTAACTTATTTAAATATTTGTTAATTTTACGACATTTTTACCATCTGACACCTATTTGGTAGCCATTTCGTTTTCACTTTTCAATTTATATTTACAAAAATTTTTTAAATTGTCATAAAAACTTGTTTGATAATTTTTTTTTGGTTTATAAATAGTTGTCTCAGTTTGTAAATTTGAGGAAAAAACGTAAATTCAAAAAATGAGTTTACATTGGTTATTTAAACAGAAATTTAAAAATTTGACTAACAAAAATTTTTTTCAAATAATTTTTTTTCCAATTAATTTTTTTTTCACTGAATTTTTTTTTCAACTAATACTAACTGAAGGGGCAATTGGTAATGCTACTTTAAACCTTGGGGAGGGGATTGTAATTTCTAAAATGTGAGGGGTGTCAATGTAATTTACCCAATGAGGGAAAAATTGGTATTTAAAAAAATTAAATTGCTGAGATCAGCAAAATCTGTTAGTTGAATTAACAGTCAACTAACTAAAGGAGCAATCTGTAATGAAACTTTAAACCTCAAAGAAGGGGATGTAATTTCCAAAACGTGAGGAGAGAACTGTAATAAACATAAACCTCATGGGGTGTCAATGTAATTTACCCAAAAATTTATATCCTTCTAAACTATAAGGACTTGAACAATAATATTATTTAGAGTAAATTACAAATATACCTCCTGAGATTTGCTTAAAATACGAATTGCTTCATGTGATTTGGAAAATTACAAATACCTCCCGGTCAGAATTTTTTATTCAACAAAATTAATTGAAAAAGTAAAATTTCTAACTGTTCACCTATACAATAATAAAATTATCTAAATTATTAATTGAAATGAAATTTTAATATTATTAAAAACTGTTAATTAACTTAATAATTTATTAATGAAATTTCTTATTTGTTATAAAATTAGAAATCTTAGGGGGCATAATGTAATTTCTATACCGCATGGGGTAATTTGTAATTTAAGTAAACCTCAGGGGGTGTGTTTGTAATTTATCCTATTTTTTAATACAATTTTTTTTTTTATACAAAAAAGTAAAACATAACTTTTTCAGCACTTACCAAACATGGTAGATTTTGTTAGATTTTTTTTCTAATCTCAATTGTCAATTAAAGAAATTAAAATAAAGAATAAAGATATCTTTGGCTCAAATTGTCAAAAAGTTACTTTTGCTAAAATAAATTAGAAAGAAACGTTTTTTTTTTTTTTTTTTATTAAAAGTGATACTTCTTTAAACTTTTTTTATTTAAAAAAAAAAAAAAAAAGAGGGTTATAGGTGATAATTTATTATTCATCTAAAATTATTTTCAGATTAACGGAAAATACCATATTAAATTTTCTTCTTACCTTTTTTTATTCAAATACTTTTATTTTGTATGAAATTTATTTTTATTCTATTTAATATTTTATTGTAATTTTTAAATTAAATAGAATTTCTAAAAAATCATATTTAAATTATTTATGCCATTATAAAAAGTAAATTTTTTTAATATCAACATTTGATGATCCCTTTCTAAAAGGTGTATTTTAAAAATATTTTCAAGAAAAATCCTATTGAAAATCTTAAGTATATTACTTTTCTTTTGTTCATTAATATTAAATTTTTAATTAATTTTATTTATTATTCAAAAAAATAAATTAGCAAATAATTATATATTTGTATATATAATTTTGTTTTGGCTGCTCAGGTTATTAGTGTTTCTGTCCAAGTCCACTCAAATTTAATTTGAATTTATGAATTTTTGCATAGGTCCCGACTTAATTAAAAAGTATGTTGTTCAATCCTTAAAAAATTTTAAGGTCGACTCAAGTTGCTTTGTTTAAGTTCACCTAAGTTTGCAATTCTAACAAGGGATGTGAAAGTTACATGATTAAATTTGTGACAAATAAAAAAATAATAAATAAATTGGGATAAAATTATGGGACTTAAATTGTAAATTTCAATATTTTTTGTTTTCATAATTTGCATACAAAAATTTAACTATTTATATTATTTTGTATAAAAATATATTATTAATTTTTTTACATGCCGTGCTTAGCACGGGTTACTACTTGTTTGTAATGTAAATATAAGCCTTAGGAGGGAAATGTAATTTCCAATACCTCAGGGAAGGGGTTGTATTAAAGATAAACCTAAGAGGTGTGGATGTAATTTACCATATAAAAAAAAAAAAAAAAAAAAACCATTGAAATAATGTCATATGTACTGTAGAATAATTTATCTGTTAAATTTATTAACGGAAATAGATAACTGATATAAATGGAGGGTTTAAATTGTGATGTGATCCAAAAAAGATGAAACGATTAAAAAAAAAAATAAAAATAATGAGCTAATATGGCACTTCCCAAACAACTTTTTATTTGATGATCCCATTCTAAAAGATGTATTTTTTAAAATATTTTCAAGAAAAATTCTATTGAAAATCTTAAGTATATTACTTTTTTTTTGTTTATTAATATTAAATTTTTAATTAATTTTATTTATTATTCAAAAAAATAAATTAGCAAATAATTTATATATTTGTATATATAATTTTCTTTTGGTTGCTCAGGTTATTGGTGTTTCAGTTCAAGTATACTCAAATTTAATTTGAATTTATGAATTTCTGCATAGGTCCTCACTTTAATTAAAAACTATGTAGTTTAATTTTTAAAAATTTTTAAGCTCGACTCAAGTTGTTTGGGTTGAGCTTACCTAAGTTTGCAATTCTAACAAGGGAGTTGAAACTTACATGATTAAATTTGTGACAAATTAAAAAATAATAAATAAATTGCAATAAAATTATGGGACTTAAATTGTAAATTTCTATCTTTTTTGTTTTCATAATTTGCATACAAAAATTTAACTATTTATATTATTTTGTATAAAAATGTATTATTAATTTTTTTACATGCCGTGCTTAGCACGGATTACCACTAGTTTGTAATGTGAATATAAGCCTTAGGGAGGAAAATGTAATTTCTAATTCCTCAGGGAGAGGGTTGTATTAAAGATAAACCTAAGGGGTGTGGACGTAATTTACCCCATAAAAATTATAAAAGAAAAAACCCAATGAAATAATGTCATATGTATTGTGGAATAATTTATCTGTTAAATTTATTAACGAAAATAGATAATTGACATAAATGGAGGGATCAAATTGGGTTAAAGTTTAAAATTCAAAGTTTAAATTGATGCAATTGAAACTTGAGATTTATAATTTGGAAAATACGCAAAACTTGGATTTTTTTTTTCTTCTTGTAATTTGTCCTAAATTCTTTCTACAATCAAAACCTCTTACATATATATATATATATATATATACATATATGATCCAAATACAACATCCAAACCAACCATATGATTTTGATTTTGGTGCATTTGTATCAAAACCTCCTTCAACACTATTTTTTATTTTAATTTTCTGAATTCAATTTTTTGAAAATTGAGTTTTGTTTTTCATTTTTTTTATTTTTAGTGAATATTTTTAAAATTTTAAACAATTTTTTAACCTTTTTTTGATGCAAATGTACTGAATTCTCGTTCTTTTTACTATTTTTGGTATTTAGTGAATTTTTTGAAGATATTTTTCACAAATATTATTCTGTTTGGTAACGTTTACGTTTTCAGTTTATATTTACAAAAATTTTATAAACTGGTTTTTGTTTATTTTTAGAAAAACATAAACTACAAACGCGTTTGGTAATTGAAAAAATGTTTAAAAAATTTTAAAAATATAAAAAAGAGTGAGAAATGACAAGTGGTAGTAAGTGGCGGCGGAAGACGGTGGTGGAAAGTGGTGACTGTGGGTGGTGGTGGGTGGGTGGGTGGGTGGGTGGGTGACGGTGGCGGGTGGTGGGTGGTAGCGAGTGGGTGGTACGGGTGGTGGGTGGTGGTGGGTAGCGGGTGGTGGCGGGTGAGTTGGTGACGGTGGCGGGTGGTGGGTGGTAGCGAGTGGGTGGTAGTGGTGGCGGGTGGTGGTGGCAGGTAGCTGGCGGATGGCGGGTAGTTATGGGTGGTGGCGGGTGGGTGGTGGTGGCGGGTAGGTGACGGGTGGTGGTGGTGGGTGGATAGGTGACAGTGGCGGGTGGTAGTGAGTGGGTGGTGGTAGTGGTGGTGACGGGTGGTAGGTGGTGGTGGCAGGTGGGTGGTGGATGGCTGGTGGTGGCGGGTGGTGATGGTGCGTGGATGGGTGACGGTGGCGGGTGGTGGATGGTAACGAGTGGGTAGTGGTGGTAGTGGTGGTGGCGGCGGTGGCGGGTGGTGGTGGCAGGTGGGTGGCGGATAGCAGGTGGTGGTGGCAGGTAGGTGGCGGGTGGTGATGGTGGGTGGATGGGTGACGGTGGCGGGTGGTAGCGAGTGGGTGGTGGTGGTGGTGGCAGGTGGTGGGTGGTGGTAGCAGGTGGGTGGTGGATGGCGGGTGGTGGCGAGTGGTGGTGGTGGCGGGTGGGTAGGTGACGGTAGCGGGTGGGTGGCAGATAGCTGGTGGTGGTGGGTGGCTGGTGGTGACAGGTGGTGGATGGCGGTGGCAGGTGGGTGGTGAGTGGTGGTGGCGGGCGGTGGATAGTAGTGGCGGGCGGTGGATAGTGGCGTGTGGATGGCAGGTAGGTGGTGGTGGTGGCGGCGGCGGTGAGGGTGTGGGTGGTGGTGGCGAGTGGGTGGCAAGTGGCTGGTAGGTGGGTGGTGGTGGCTGGTGGCGGGTGGTGGGTGGTGGTAGCAGGTGGTTGGTGAGTAGTGGTGGTAGGTGGTGGTAGGGGGTGGGTGGTGGTGGTGGCGGAAGACGATGGTGGAAAATGGTAGCGGGTGGTGGCTAGTGTTGGGTGGTAAAAAAAAAAAAAAAAAAAACTGAAAACTCAAAACGGAAACACATTTTTTGAGTTTACATTTTTTGGCCAAATTTATAAACTGAGATCATTGATTTATAAATCAAAAATTTACCAAGCAAGTTTTTATTTGAGTTTTTTAAATTTTTGTAAATATAAACAGAAAACTGAAAACGTAAGTGTTATCAAACAGCACCTATACTTTTTTAAGTGTATTTATGTTAGATGTATCTAAAAATTTTAAAAATTCAATAAAAACAAAAAAATCACAAAAAACAAAAAAAAAATTATTTTCTCAAAAATAAATCATAAATCCTGAAACCAAACAAGCGAGCATCCTAGTTGAGAACACAAACATCAGTAAATATTACGCAGACCAGAGACAACAGTCAAACTCCAACAGAAAGAAAGCACACAAAAAACAAGTAAATAAATAAAAACTAGTTTTCTAGAAACCAACTAAAACATAAAAAAACAGCAAATCAACTCACAAAATCATCAGTCAAAGGATAATGTTAGGAATATCAAATTTTCTATCAAACAAATAACCAAATGTCTCATGTGGGTATGAGGTCGGCAATTTTATGACCCTACACTCATGTGAGACATTTGGTCATTTATTTGATATAAAATTTAAGACTTATAACATTTTCCTAAGCCAAAATCTCCCCAAAACCATAAACAAGCTCTTAAATATAGATGTTGTAGTAATGTAGCATTCTATGACCTTTTGCTCTTCAACCTTATGCAGCTTTTACTGAAATTCTTGAAATTGGCAACCTAATCACAAACCAATAGTCTAACTACTTCATTCCCCGATGAACTCGAAAGTTCAAAACAGTCCCATACGTCTGTATCACAGCCTATTAAAATCCACTCATTATCATTATCTTCATAATGGACCTCGAAACTGCCAAGCTCTCCTAGTCTATTTGTCACTTGTTTCTTCAATTCGACAATTCCAGACGGTAGAGAGAGACGGAATTTTATTTTTTTATCTCTATATTGTGCCTTAAACGTCATAGTCCTTATATCTTGCTTTTCTGTGAGATGTGGCATTATGTGGCGAATAGTAGTCATGGTTTGCATTGGAGCTAGATCAGAACGCAAAGGCATTGTCCAACTAGATTCAGAGACATGTTTCCCCATCAAAAACCCCACTGCTGAAGTAGAGAAATTTCTAGAATCTTTTGAACCCCTTGCTTCAGCACTCTCTCTGTCGGTAGATAAAATAGAAAAATCTATGGCAGGATAATTACCGGGGATAGAATCTTGAAAATTAGGGGTTGTTAAGCTCTTTTCATTTGAACGATTCTCTATATTCGACAAGTTTGGACCTTCTATAAATTCTGGCACAATCCCATTTTGGTCCTGAATGTGTCCAACCATTCCATTCCCAACCTCTGTTTGCCCATTAGTTGGTGTCTTGTGGGTGGGTGACATATTTTTCTCTCCTTGTGGTTCAAGGAGTATACAGTCTTTTTCGAAAACTGAAAGAGAAAAGAAAAGAAATGGTTAGATAATAGAGAAATAAATAAGAAGAGAAAAACAATGATATTGTTTCTTCTTATTTGGATAGTTTAGGAGAAAAGTATGGAAAATAGAGTATTATCCTCCTCTATTGTACAAAAAAGATAAAGATGAGAAAAAAAGAAGCGAAAGACGGTTATAGTATAATGTGGGATCCTCTTTGATGGAATCGATTCTTTCGGTTGAAATGTCAATTTAGAGAAAGTCCCTGCTTCTGCACTTACTCCCTCAGTAGATGAAATAGACAAGTTCATGGTAGGATAATTACCAAGGACAAAATCTGGACAAGTATGAGTTGTTATGCTCTCTTCGTTTGAATGATTCTCTGTATTCGACAAGTTTGGGCCTTCTATAAAATCTAGCACAATCCCAACAGTTGGTGTCTTGCAGGTGGGTGACGTAGTCTTTTCTCTCTCTGGTTCAAGGAGTATACAGTCCATTTCGGAAACTAAAAGAGAAAAGAAAAGAATTGGTTAGATAAGAGAGAAAAAAAAATGAGATAATGAGAAAAACAATGATATTTTGCTACTGATTTGGATAGTTTAGGAGAGAAATGTATGGAAAATAGAGTGTTATCCTCCTCTATTGGATGAAAAGATAAAGAGGAGAGAAAAGAAACAACAGACTGTTATAGTTTAATGTGGGATAATGTGTTATATCCTTCGATGGAGTCAATCCTTTCGGTTGAAATGTCAATTCAAAGAAAACCCCCGCTTCTCCACTTTCTCTGTGTATAGCTGAAATAGACAAATTCATGGCAGGATAATTACCAGGGACATAATCTTGAAAAGAAGGTGTTGTTATGCTCTCTTTGTTTGAACCATTCTCTGTATTCGACATGTTTGGGCCTTCATTTTGGTCCTGAAGGTGTCCAACCATTTCATTCGCTCTCTCTGTTTGCCCATCAGTTGGCATCTTGCGGTAGGTAGGTGACACATCCTTTTCTCCTTGTGGTTCAAGGAGTATACAGTGCGTTTTGGAAACTAAGAGAGAAGAAACGAAGTGGTTAGATAAGAGATAAATAAATGAGAAGACAAGAAAAACAAAGATATCTTTTCTTATGTAGATAGTTTAGGAAAGAAAAGTATGGAAATGAGAATTTTATACCCCTTCTCTTGCACAAAAAAGATAACATGAGAGAGAAAAAAAAAAAAAAAAAAAAAAACGGTTATAGTTTAACTAGAATAATTATTAGTTGGTAGACAAGGGATGACCCACCTAATTTATTTTGCAGTTTTCCATTGGTTGGGAGCACCATGTGAAGAATGTCACATAGTATTTTAGGACTACCTAATAATCTTTCTATAATGTGAACGGGTAAAAATCTATGAAGCACAGACACCTTTCTGGAGATCGCGCACATGTCGGACATGCTAGAAAGAGTTGGACATGCTAGGACACTTTGGACACGCTGTAGACACGTTGAAGACATGTTGAGAACACACTAAGGACATGTTAGGGACACACTGAGTACTATTTTTTTTAAAAAAATTAAAATTTTTAATTTTTTTAAAACTAAAATAGCATACTTAAGGTTGATAAATTTGATAAAATTAAATATTTAATATAAAACACATATTAAATATTTAAAAATATACATATAATAAAAATATAAAAATATATGCTTTGAACGTGTTCCCAATGTGTCGTGTCTTGCATTTTTTAAAAATTTACGTGTCTGCATGTCCGTGTCGTGTCACATGTCCATGTCCGTACTTCATAGGTAAAAATGGAAACCATTTTTTGTAAAATCACTAACTCCCATCCCCTTTCTCCAAATCCCTCAACTTGAGGATAGATTCAAAAAGTAAATTATGGAGAATTATCATTGCTCCCCATTTCTTTCCTCTTAAACAATTTCAAAAAGTTGAAATAAGGACAGAGCTTTATTATTATTATTATTATTATTATTATTATTATTATTATTCACACCGTGATGAGTTTTGATAATTGAATCCAGTGCAACTAGAAGTGAACATAGAGGATTGAATGGTTCCTCTACAGTTTGGATAGATTTAATTACAACCTTTAGCTTAAGGAAAGACCGATTACCTTTTTTTTCCTTCCGAGATGGCCACCGAGGGATCCCATGTTGCCTGCATGTGTGCTTCATTGTAGATACACTAACTACATGAGCAAGACTTCAGATAAGATGACTGCTTTTATATTGGTTCAAAGCAACACTTTATTTACCTTTTTTATATTGGTTCAAAGATACACTAACTGCGCTTCACTGTGGAAAGACCGATTACCTTTTTTTTCCTTCCGAGATGGCCACCGAGGGATCCCATGTTGCCTGCATGTGCGCTTCACTGTGGATACACTAACTGCATGAGCAAGACTTCAGATAAGATGACTGCTTTTACATTGGTTCAAAGCAACACTTTATTTAATTGTACGAGCTTACCACCAAGAGCCTTAGCAGCATCCTCAAGTTTACAACCAAATTGTTGTTGGAGATCCTCAAAACTAAGTACACTCTCTGTTGTGCATTCTCTCTTTAATGTCTCTCTTGAATTTGTCCCATCTGAATGAGATACGGTAGAGCATCTCTGACTTGCCCTAACAAGATGAGCACTGTTGTTTGTAACATCAAATTCCACCAATGATTGTTGTTTTGATGAATCAAGTTGCACCATCTCTCCTTCATCTAGTAAGGCTATAGTTCGAGGTGAAGATCTAGCATGTAGGGGTGTTTGGATACATCGAAGCCTCGAATCAGGTTTCTCATGCATAGATGGACTGATAACTTCCATCAATCTTTCCTTTTTTCTGTCCTAGTTTCCCAAACAGAAGTTCATTGAAAAAAAATATATATATATATATATATTAACTCTAGCTATCAATCATGGAGATGTCCATTAAAAGAGTGTCAAAATGAAAATATTATTGATTTTAAAAACCATATGGTAATGTAATCGATCTGATTTCACAATTCATAATAAATTTAGCGAGAAAATTATTACTTTCCATAATAATTATGACTAATAAAATGCATTGACAAATAGAAATAAAATATAAGTGAGTTACTGGTTGAAATGGCCACCGAGAGATCCCATGCTTCCTAAATATGCGCTTCATTGTAGACACGCTAACTGCACGAGCAAGAATCTAGATAAGGGAATCACATTCGTATATTACTTCCACAAAGAAAACAATACAGCTTCTACTTGGAAGAAGAATTTAAAAGGTTCAAAAACAAAACCAAAAATAAAATATAAAAAACAAGATTTGCAGCTTCACTTTATTAAGTGTAGAATCTTACCTCCAAAACTGTTTGCAACATCTTCACGACTACTGCCAAAATTTTGTTCAAGATCCTCCCGAGTAATTACACTAATGCTTTTGTAATTTCTCTTTAATTTGTCTCTCGTATTTTTCTTCTCTGAATGAGATACAATAGGGAAGTTTTCATATGCCTTGACACCATGTGCTCCATTGTTTGTAGCATCAACTTCCACCATAATTTCAACTGATCTTTCCTCTACTAAAGAACAATCCTTCGTGTAACCAATTTGGAGTTCAATGAGAAGATTAGTAAATTTGAGGTGCTAATCATTGATGAGTCTTGTATATAACCCAAAACTTAGATGCTACTGTTGTTATCAATCACATTCATTTTGTCCTACTACTTGAAAACAAATGCTTAGTTCAAAGTGCAGTTGAATATAAGTTCGCATAATGTTTCTGACCTCAAATCAAAGTTAAAAAACTTGTTAAAAATTGAAATTTCATCAATGTGGATGATATAGCTAATGTTTGAGAACTTAGCTACAATAAAATATTTGTTAAAATGGCTACAAATTCAGACAAAATGCAAAATTTTATAAATGGTCCCTTGTAGATATATTTTCTTCTATCCCCAATGAGAAGAAAAGCTGGACAATGGACATATTAAAAATAAAAATAAAAATGAAGGGTAAGAAAGATTTTAAAAATAGACTGTAAATTTTTTTTATTTTTTTATATATAAACTTTTCTTGTTTTTTTCATGGACGACTGATACAGATAGATCTACAAAATGAATGAAGTAGATCATCCAGATGGGGCTTGTGGTGGGCTCCAACTGGACTGTCCAATCCACAAATATGGAAAGCATACAAGCTCTATACTTTTATCCCAGACAGTGATATAGAAATGAAAATATAAGTGAGCTAGTGGTGGAAAAAATAAATAAAAAACAAGGGAGAAAAAACAATTACCCTTAGAAATGAAGGTCCAACATAACATAACATGATACTGAATATAGAGGACAAACCTGAGAAATGAATCCCCCTGAGCAGTTAAGCAAATGTGTCATTTTCTCTTCAACTATAACAATATGCAGAGTTTGTGGTAGTTGGACTGACGGAAGCACTTGTAATAGTCGAATTGAAATCTTGCGTGATATTTTCACTACTGATAACCAACTCCCGATTGATACCATTTTTGGACTTTTTGGCGGAATGGCAAACTCCAATAGTGATGGAAGAGCTTCTGGCACGCATGCTTTTTCAAGCATTTCTTCTTCAAGCACTTCATCAAATATTACTTCTTCAAAATCGTCTGGTTTTTTTGCAAGTTCTACTGTTATGCACAATGAGCGACGATGATATGGCACGTGAAATCTCTCGGATCATAAAAATAAAAATGACAGAAGATAATTTTTTTTTTCATACCATGATAAAATAAGGAGGACAGAGCTTTTTTATTTTTATTTTTCATACCGTGATGAGTTTTGATAATTGAATCCAGTGCAACTAGAAGTGCACATGGAGGACTGAATGGTTCCTCTACAGTTTGGACAGATTTAGTTACAAACTTTAGCTTAAGGAGAGACCCATGACCTTTTTTTTTCTTCCGAGATGCACAACGACGATTCCATTGTTGCCCGCAGGTGCGATACACTGCGGATACACAGTTAGCATGAGCAAGACTTCAGATAAGATGACTGCTTTTATATTGATTCAAAGCAACACTTTATTTACTTGTACGAGCTTACCACCAAGGGCCTTAGCAGCATCGTGACGTTTACAACCAAAAGATCGTTGGAGATCCTCAAAAATAATAAATGCTGCTGTGCATGTTCTCTTAAATGTCTTTCTTGGATTTATCACATCTGAATGAGATACGGTAGAGCAGCTCATCAAATATCACTTTGCATAACTTACATCAAATATCAAATATCACCTGGTTCCTTATTTTTCAATTGTAAAAGTCAACTCCCCATTTTCGGTCAAGTTACAATATGCCCGTTTGTTTGGCCGACCGAACGAACGACCGAGCGAGTAGGGGATTGAATTATTAGTGAGATAAGCCTTACATATGACATGTTTGGCTGGTTAATTGGCAACAACATTGTTAGGCTGAACTATTAATGCCACCTAATAGCAGGACTACCAATCCCATCGGAGGGTTAGAGCATCCCAATAGTCTCTTGTCCTCACTTTTTTCCCACTTTAAAGAGGGAAACACAATATAATTCTCTTCAATAACAGCCATACTCAACTCCTTATTTACCTATAATTTAAAAACATATTTTCCTCTTGTCCCTTGTCTTTTTCTCAGATGGTAGAGAAGGGAGAAGAAAGTTTGGGAAAATATTTTTAATAAAAAAAGATTAAAAAAATATATATATATTAAAAATATTTAAAATATATAGAGGAAAAGTAGAGAGTATTATTAAAGATGATAGTTGAAAAAGTAATTTTCTAAAATAGGAAACACACTTTTTAGTTAAAAATTGAAAAATACAAAACAAAACAAAAAGAAGATTATTAGAGATGCTCTGAAGATTCACAATCTAATCCAATGAAATTACTAATTTATCCCCTCTTTACAAAAATAATAAAATAACCTATTATATATTTTGAGATTTTTTTACATAAATTCATAAATTTAATTTCAATCAATTAAAAATATTACTCTAATTTATAAACAAATATAACCTAAATAACAAGTAAACATTATCACATCCAAGATAATCCATCAAACAAACGGACCCTATGATCATTTGTGATGTTGCCCTCACATGAGGTATAAAAAAAAAAGTAATCTTGTCTATATTTTTACCGGTGGGAAAAAAATTCCTAAGGACATATTATAATTTGACCGAAAATATAAGAGGTACACATTTACAATTGAAAACCAGTATTAAAGTGAAATTTGATGTAAAAAGGTGTAAAGTGGAACCTTTTTTCAAAAACAGCGAAAGCAATGTGAACAGAGAGAGAGAGAGAGAGAGAGAGAGATCTCACCATATACTAACATCAAGTATTTTTTGCTGAGAAAAATTGGTGGTGGCGGTGGTGGTGGTGGTGAGAAGTCGAGATATGGAGACATGAGGACGGAGGTAGTTGGTGGTGGTGAGAAGTGGAATTGGGGGGTGAGCGGCGGTGGTAGTGACAAGTAGAGTTGTGGACAGAAGAGGAAGACGGAGGAGGAAGGAGACGGTGGTGGTGATTGGATGGGTTGGTTCCTCAGTCTCTCGAAAATTTGTTCCTCTTCTTCCTCCGACATATTATCGATGCAATCCCTAACCCCCCAATAGTAACCCCCAAAACCCCTCCCTTTCTTTTCTTTCTTTCTTTTTTTATCCCCTACCGGCACCTTTCACTTTGCATATAAACACACACACACACACAAATATATATATAATGACCAGTAAAAATAAGGTCAGCGTTGGGGTTCAATGACCCCTTTCACTTTATTTATACAGTGAAAACAAGTGCATAAAAGCAAGGGGTTGGGATTCAATGATCCTTTTTCTTCATTCGTTAAAACTCAAGTCCACTTTTGGATTGCCTGATTTAGAGTTTAAAAATAAATAATATTAGGAATTCTAAATATTTTACTAAATATTTTATTAAATATTTTACATAAATATGAGATTTACATGGGATTTACATAATGTAAGTCGCACATGTATGAGGCATTTGATAGAAGATAAACGTTTGGAATTCCTAATATTTTTTCTTTAAAAATAAAAATACATTTTTTTTTTTTCATTTATGTCATTTTTTTGGATAAATAAAGACAAGAGAAATATGGTAAAGTAGAAATAAAAATTGATATATATTTATTTTATCTTATAGTTTTTCATTTAAATATCTCTAAAAGTGGAGAGATTGATACTCTATTTATTTGCAAGAAAAATAAAATATTTTTCATGAATCAAATATATATATATATATTTTTTTTATATTTTTTAGTGTTTGATACAATAAAAAAATTAAGAGTAATAGAAAATATTTTTCATAATCAACAGAAAACAAACCTACATAGGCAAAAAATACTTTTCACTTTTAAAAAGAAAAAAATATTTTTCATATTAAAATCATACTAATTTCACCACATTATCATTATCACTTTCATCTCCACCACTATCACTACGACCACTATCACCATCACTGTCGCTATCATCGTTGCCATGTCCCACCACCTCCGCCTTTGTTCCACCACCACTAATATAGAAAAATATTTTCTCCAAAAAAAAATTCAGAAAAAAAGTTCTCTATCACCCACACAAATGAGGCATGAAAGAAAAAATAAGCTAACTAATTACTATTTGCCTATAATTCCTATTCAAATTGTCCTATTGGATATAAAAATAAAAATAAAAATTCAAAAAAAGTGACACTTATCGAAATGAAAAATGCTTTGGAGCTCCAAAACCAGCTCTAATGAGTTGGTAGTGAGCCCCATAGTGATGTTTTGGTCTTGATTTTTTTATTTTTTATTTTTTCTTCTTGCCATGATAGTGTTCCATTAGAACATCAAAATTAGTGTTCTGAATCATTACTGTTTCAAAATTTGTTTGGCATTTATTTATCCCATTGTATAATTTATTGCCTATAATATTATTCATAATCTGTCATAGGATATATGTCGTGTGGTACTTTCTACTATTATGATTGGCTTTGACAGTAGGATCCACTACATTTATGTTGAGTGTTTGGAAAACAATAGTGGACATATACATTTGTGATTAGTGGAAGGTAGTGTCACATGATACCTTATTGACATACAAAAATTTCTCGTCATATATTGATCTTTTATTACATCCAATTTTATGGTATAAGTTATCTTAATAATCTCCGTGACACCCCAAATATTTAACACCATGCTATTCCAAAAAATATAAATAAATAAATAAAAATAAATAATAATAATAATAGAATAAAATATTTGATTTTATAATTAGACGTGCTAAGATGTAATTTAATTGGGTATGAAAGTGTGATTAATATAATTAGTTGAGGCCAAAACAACATAATTACAAAATTTTGATAAAAGTTGGAGAAAGAAAGAAAATAGGTAGGGGTGAGCATGGTCCGAATTGGATCGGATTGGAGTGAAACCAGGACCAATCCGTTATCTACGGTTTCTGAAAAATTGGAACCAATCCAATCCGTTTAAATCGTGGAATCAATCCGGACCAATCCATTTAAATACGGATTGGATCGGTTTAGGACGACGGATTTACATAATTAAATAACAAAAAATATATATATAACACTTTAATTTCATAAAAATATAAATATAGCACCATATTAGTTTCACAACAGCAACATGTCTTTTCATAATAACGATATACTGTTCTAAAATTTAAACAACTATAAGAAAACTGGTTCCACCATAAGTATTTAGACAATTACAAATTAACACTAAAAACTAGCAAACAAAAGTAATAAAAGAAGATACTATGTGAGTTTAGGTTTGGATTTAAGTTTTATATGAAATAAGAGAAGATACTATGTAGGAGAGTGTATAATAAAAATATAGACTATTTGTATACGGTCCTGATCGGTTCCAATCCGGAACCGTGGGGTTTAATTTAGAACCAATCCGTGAACTACGGATTTTTAATTTTTCAATCCGGAACCGAACTACGGATTCAAAAAATCAATCCAAATCTACTGAATTGAACTGGACTGAATCGAATTATGGATTTCACAGATTTCTTGCTCAGTATTTTAAAATAAGTGAAAGGTGTACTGTACATAATGTTAAGTCTATTGTGGAAATGAGTGAATCCTATTTTGTAGATGGGTGAATCAACCAAGTAAATAATAAATGAAGGGTTGAGTCACCAGGTGAAAACTCAAGTATATAAGGGGGCGGGTTGAAGGCCAACAACTAAAGAAAAATCATAACAAAAAATATTAAGGAAAAGGGCCTCGTAAGGTCAGTATAGAAAGAAAGTAGCAAAGATTAATATTAAGATGAGTTATATTATATTTTGAGTTATTATAATATATTTTATGTATATTTTGAAATATCATAAATTATTTTACGTAATCTATGTTTTATAAATTATATTAATATTTTGATTACGTTAATTATTTTCTGAATTCTATTTGTTTAAATTGAAACCCATGGATATATTTGTTTAACTTTTAGAAATTATTTGACAATAATTTTGTGAACAATTATTTTATGTAAGTATCACCACGGGAGTCTCATGTCTTGGGGGACTTAAATAACCACTAGCCCTTGTTTGGTTACTTTGTAGTCCTCTGTTTGTCATGAATTCATTAACCTCTGTTCTGATTGTCACTCCAGCGACCCCTGTTCTGTACCGTGATTATAGTTATTTTCATAATTTATGTATTTCAGTTTCTGCCATTTAAATAATTTATTTATGCAACTTAAATTATATTAATGTTTTAGCTTAAATAACTATCCATGGCTATTTTGTGCCTCTATACTCACAATATAATATTTGTCACTCTGCTATGTGCTTATAGCTGTTATCCATTTCAGGTGACAAGGTTTAGCGGGATCAAGATGGAAGATAACTTGCAGTGTTTTTTTTTTTTTTTTTTTTTTTGTACTATCTGTATTTTTTATTGGTCTTATAATAAACAAAAGCCCAAATGACTATTTTTTTCGTTTTAATAAATATTTGGTACCTAATTATTTTATTTTATTTATTTAATTTGTCCACTTACGCTACCACTACAAAATTATTAGAATTATTTTATTTTTTATTTTGTTGCGATGCCGAACCTTTGAGTACCGGGTTTGGATCGTGACAATCTCAATAATATCTAATCACATTAAAATCGAATAATGTCTGAATCATCATTTTATTGGGAATAATTACAATTCAATGTAAAATTTTTAAAATAATTTTAAATCAGTATTAAATTTTTTTTCTTTCTTTTCTTTTTTATCCCCTACCTACACCATACACACATAGTCAAGGTTGGGGTTCAATGACCCTTTCACTTTATTTTTATATATATATATATAATATATGTGCATTATACAGTGAAAACAAATACATAAAAACTACGGCGCTGGAGTTCAATGATTCTTTTTCTTCACTCGTTAAAAGTCAAGTCCCCGTTTGGATTGCGTGATTTAGAGTTTAAAAATAAAAATACATTTCTTTTCATTCATCTCATTTCTTTGGGTAAATGAAGACGATAGAAATATGATAAAGTAAAAAGAAATAGACAGAAATTTATTTTATTTTTATAATTTTTAATTTAAATATCTCTAAAAGTGGAGCGATTGTTACTCTATTTATTTGGGTGAAAAATAAAATATTTTTTGGTGTTTGATATAAACATTTAATGAAAAATATTTTTCATAATTAATAAAAAATAAACCTTCATAGGAAAAAAATATTTTTCATTTTTAAAAGAAAACATTTTTCAAACTAAAATCATACTAATCTCGCCACATTACTACTATCATTCTCATTTCCACTACCATAACCATGGCCATTGTCACCATCACCATCGCTATCATCATTGCCATGTTCCACCACCTCCACCTCCACCTTTGTTTCACCCACCAATGTTCTCTTCAAAAAAATTTCTTAAAAAAATGTTTTCTACCAATGTTTTCTCCAAAAAAATTTTTGAAAAAATGTTTTCTATAAAAAAAAATTTCACCCAAACAAACAAAGCATGAAAAAAAAAATAAGCTAACTAATTACTATTTTCCTATAATTCTTATTCAAATTGCCCTTTTGGATATTAAAAAAAAATCCAAAAAAAAGTGACACTTCTCAAAAGTTATTTTTGTATTATAATATGAAATAATTTTTTTCTTTTCTTTTTTTAATGTAACTTAATTAAATAAAATATGAAAAAAATATTTTTTTTCTTTTTTCTTTTATTTATTCAAATAAAAGGAATATAAATCACAATATCTTTTCTCAAAATAATTTATATAATCATTTTCTTTCTTTCCTTATCAAAGTTCTCAACATAAATGTGAAAGGACAACGCATATTGATTTGATCCATTCGTCTTCTTCAAAGGATTCAAAGCTAGTGCACAGTAATCTAAGGCCAAATTATATACTATTATCAAGGTAAATTATAAATACATTTTTTGATATTTGTTTAAAATACAGTTTGTTTCTTATAGTTTGAAAAATTATAAATACCTCATTGTTAAAAAAAATTATTTAACAGAATTAACTAAAAAAAGAAATTCATAATTGCTCTCCTATGCAATAATAAAATTACCTAAATTATTAATTGAAACATATTTATAACATCATTAAAAACTGTTAATTGACTTGATGATTTATTAATAAAATGGGCAATTTGTTATGAAATTAGAAACCTTAGATGGTGAAATGTAATTTCCAAAACCATAGTGGGCGATTTGTATTTTAATCAAACCTTATGAGGTGTATTTGTAATTTACCCTATTAAGTAAAGGCTTAAATTGGTTTAGTGAAACCTTCTTCTCCTCATACATGACAACTTTATATATGCTATATCCATCATGCCAAACAACCCCTAAATCTATACTATTATTAAGTAAAGGTCTAAGTTGATTTAGTAAAATCTTCTCCTTCTCATATGTGGCAATTCTATATATTCTATATCCATCATGCCAAACAACCCATAAATCTATACTATTATTAAGTAAAGGTTTAAGTTGGTTTAGTAAAACCTTCTTCTCTTCATTCGTGGCAACTTTATATATGCTAAAATAAAAAAAATTATTATACACAGCGTAAGAAGGTTTTGAACCCAAGACTTTAGGTTTTATTAAGAACATACTTATCACTTAAGTAACATACATATTATGATATTAAATTCTTTATTATTTATTTTTATTATTTATTATCTAAATTACACATGCATCACGTATCGTATGTGCCGTCTGCTGGTTAGAATAAAGGCTGGGTGAGGAAAGAGTTAAGGGTTATTTCAAAATTAGTTTTGCATTTATTTATTCCATCATAGATTATAATCTGTCATATATTGAACTTTTATTACATCTAATTTTATGTATAAATTATCTTAATAATCTCATTAATATCTAATCACATGAAAATCAAATAATGTTTGAATCATCATGGTATTAGGAATAATTATAATTCAGTGTAAAATTTTAAAAAATAATTTCAAATCAATGATAAATTTTATAAATATTAATAATTAAAATTTTAAATTTTTTCTTCAATTTATAATTATTTTGTGAAAAAATCACTAAATTGTATTTATTATGTAATATGTCACATCTGATAAAATACATGAGGAACGAAACTTATTAAACTAATAATTGATACATAAAAGATCTTACTAACAAGTGTTTCTAAGACACAAGTAAATGATAAAAAATTTGATAAGCACAAGATATTTTTCATTAAATTCAATACACTTTATAACTTGCTTTTCGTGCTCCTTTCGGATACGGTTAGCCCTACAGTTCGGATTCTCGTAGTTCTGAATTTAATTTCACAAGTGCAATATGAATTGGATAAACACAAATGAGTCTAAATTTAGCAAATATTCGAAAAATTGATTTTTAATCAAAAATGTCAAAAATAGATTGTTTGCCAGATTACAGAGTCGCCATCTAAATATTTTGAAAAATTTAGAAAACTCGTGACTCGTATCAAAGGCCACTTATCCGTCATCACTAAAGTGTCTCGGCTCGGGAACTTAGGTACGAGAGGGGAATGTTATGAATTGAGCACCCTATTCACCAGATCAAAGATCGGCCTCTACCAATCATGATGTGATTCTTATTTACATTATATGCTCTTATTCTGATTATTAGGCTAATTTTACTATGTGATGCACACAAGTATAGACTAATTTTGCAAAGATTGGAATACTTTGATTTCATGTTTGTTTAAAAATTGTTATAAATACGCATCAGTTAAAAATGTGAGTTTGTATGTGCCTTAATCAATTCATCCCAATTTTAGCAGTTAGCCTTCATTCGCGGGCATTCAAACAAGTATATCACTTAAGTATTTAGTCTCATGGAAAACATGATCAATATGGCAACACAAACATACAATGCAATATGCTAAAACACAAAACGCTCACCTAGTACTTCGAGGCAAGCCAAACAAAACGAAATAATTAGAAAACATACATGCTCCTAACTAATGCAAAATGACTAATGTGACACATACAATCATGCAATTAAATAGGCTCGGCTACTAGTATGGTATATGAGAATCCAAGGCAAGTGATAAATCACGTATTCATTTAAGGAAGTTGAATGTGACATTGGTAGGTATGATGAGTCGGACCCAAATGCATGCGAGACGTGTGTATGCAAACATGGGAAATACTAAGAAAAATATGATGCTTTATACTACCATCATAAGCGAGCAAATAAAAAGGAAAAAAAAATGGGATTGGAAGACATACACAATTATTACATATTTGCCCTCGTACAAGAGGGTTCAAATGAGTGTCCAAGTGTCTGAATTAACTAACTATTACAAATCCGAATGAATAATAAATTAACTAAACTAACTACCTATTACAAGCTTGGAATAAACTAACGAATCACTAACTATCTAATTTATTACAACAAGGACATTATGATAATAATAACAACAAGAGTTACAGTAATAATAATTACAATGATATAATTACAACAAGAATATGAACAATAATATCACATCATTTAATATGAACTACATTAATAATGCATAAGAATCGGATGCACACTCATGCGGATAGTCTGCAGAGGCTACTCTGTCTACCTCCCTAGAAATCTACCCTATTTCACCCTTAGCCATTGTCCTCTGTTTCTGCCAAAACACTCTGTTTACCAAACATTGGAGCCCGGCCGGCCTCTAATGAGGCCCGGCCGGGTCCAAATAATACCGATCATGCCCTGATTTCATGCCAAAACCTATTTTTGCACTCTAAGGTGAAAACAATGCAGTCAGAGCAACTTTACACCATGTTTGTCCCTTCTACCCTCCTCTATCATGAAACTCAAGAGCAGAGTAAATTCGAGTCCGAAACCATCAATAGGCACAAGTTGAGGGCTTAATGATTTCGAACACAATTTGGACAAAACAATTAATAAATGCAATGAACAACGACCACCCCTCCCTCCTATCACGAAGTTAGCTCGAGGAAGATAGACATACTTCAAGTTTCATCAAAATATCATGAATTGATAAATGATGATTCTTGAAGTGATGAACTCAACATAACGTCCGGCCGAATCCAACCAACTTCAAACATTTTCTTTATGTCAGTTTCATTGATTTTCAACCAATTTTATTAGTCATTTCCATTCTTTAATCAATTTGTCCAAAGTGATAGTTAAGTCCACTAAATGAGAAGAAATGTCAAACGAGAAGTGATCCATTGCATGAAAGAGAGACTATGCCTTAATGATGAACTTCCGTAGAGATTAAGCCATTGAGTGTAGGTCACTTTCTCATACCTTGAATAACAATCAATCGTTTGAAATAACTCTCAAACAAAAGAAAAGAAAAAAAGGAGGGAGGCTGCAAAAATGATTATGCAAATTTGTTTATTAGAATGAGACTATTGATATGAAAACTAAGTAAAGGAAAGCCATTGACTCGAATGACTCGGTGTCTGAGGCCTAAACGACCGAAACCATGAGGACTTACAACACAACAAGTAAAGTATTCAAAGCATAAACTAATTAAATAAATTAAGACAGTCCTAAACAGCCTCTAAAGCATAAAAAGTAGTGGCTAAAAGTGGGTTAAAAGAGCACAAACAATAAACAAGAACAAGAAGGTACCAAACTAATAAACAAGAACAAGGAGAGGTGGCTAACCCCTCCACTTTTGAGACCTCTAAACCATGTTTTTCAGCCCTGAAAGTCAAAGAAAAGATTGTAAAAGCAAAGGGTATGAGCTATGAATTAAGGTGCAAGAAAGGGTGTTAAGCCTTTCTAGCTTTGGTAGCTATTTAACCCTAAGTTCCAACGCTTGAAATTGATTCAAAACAGCACAAAAACACAAGAAATAGATAAAACAAGACTAAAATGAAAGCAAAGAGAAAGGTGGTAAGCTTATACCTCTTGAAGAGAACAAGCTCTTGTTGTAAACCAAACTCAATCCAAAGGCACTCTCAAGTTTGAATTGTGATTCTCAAGCCTCAACAAGCACTCTAGGGCCTTGCTCTAAGGTTGTATATGGTGTATAGACATAGTGTAAGGATGTTAGGCTTGCTCAAAGATAACTGGCTAAGGAAGAAGGAGCTCTCAAGTGTCTGTTTAAGCTTTTTGGAAATCTTTCAACCCTCAAAACAGAGACATAAGCTCGTATTTATAGAATTTGAGCAAAATAGATCAGAAATTTCTTCAAAAATAGACAATTGGCGGATTCCCGCCTAGAACAATGTTTATCGCCCAAAAGGCACGGCCGGGCCTCAATGTACTCCCCTGTTCCCCTGTTTCAGGTTCAGTGTAGGTTGGCACAATGTTCAAAAATGATCCTCTGAGGGAAAAACAGTGTAAATATGAAGGTTTTGGGATTGTTTTAAAGCTTGAACTTGGATTCCTCCGTTGAAAATTCAAACCATACACAATGCCACTTTCATCATCGAGTGCTCAGGACAAAGCGCTCGAATCTTGTGGACGGTTAAAAATGGGGTGTCTACACACTTTTATTAAAATCAATACACTTTTTGATATTTTTTATATATTTTCAAGATGCTTTATACACACTTTTTAACATTAAATAATGCATAAGGAGCAATTATTAACATTTGCCATACATAAAATGATGAATATATACTATACATAAAGATAATAATTCCATCCACTTTGTGGTTTTGAACCGAGAAGTTATTGGTTGGCTATTTTTAGAAGAGATGAAATTCAAGATTTTATATTAGGTGATCGGAGAATATGAAAGGATATGGTGATTTGTGATTGATAAGGAGTACTGTCACGTAACCCCTAAACCAACCAATAATTTTTCTTTGAACCCTCTAAAGAACTTTCATATAAATGAATTCTTTCCATCATTTCTTAAAAAGGTTATACTATTGATAGTTCAAAGGAATTGCTGTTACAAATTAAAACAAAGTTATTAAAAAATAAAAATAAAAATAATAAAATAATAATTTCAATTTTAATTTTAATTTATAATTTATTTTTATATACTTTTTATATAATTTAATGACAACTCGGTCAATGATATTTTCCTTTGGTAAAAGCAGCCTAGTCAATAACAATAATAATAATATTTTCTGTTTTTTGAACGGGACAATAATTGATCATCCTAAGATCACCCTAATTTTGCTCTCTCAATGATATGAAATTAGGAAGGTTAAAGATGAGAGAGAGAAATGTGAAACGGCTTCACATAAAGGTGGGCCATATCATTAGAGATGGAATTGAGAGTACAAAAGAGTTTTGCTACATTCCCCATTTTATTACCCCCACTTACACCTCTAATGAGGTGGCAAATAATTTTAAAAGAAAAGAGAGGAGTTTGAAGAAAGTTGATTGTTTGTTAAATTCCTAATTTAATTTTGATTAAAAAGATGATGATTCATAAACTAATAATAATTAAAATACTAAGAGATTAAACTAGCAATTAAAAGTAAAATTAGAATTATTGATTTTGGAAAAATCTAAGGTAATGAATTCACCACCAGTTACATAAATAAGGCCTCAATTTGAAAATCAATTATGTTACGGTTCGAACCAAATAATACTTCGCAACTACAAGCTTGAAGCATTGATCAAGAAAATTATCACATTCAATGTACAAGCACGAACCATTTTAAGTAGTAAAAATCGTTCACTCTAAACTAGGATAGCAATACGACTCGTCCCTTGTAGTATGGCTCGTCTCATACCTTGAATATGAAAGCAAAGAAAACCATCGCATGGAAAGCATTCAACAATCACAAAAAGAAGAATACTTGAAGAAATAATGAAAAATATATTTAAAAACTTATTGAATACCGTACAACTTGTTCAAACCATTACATAATCAAAAATCAAAAAGAAATCATATTTACTTTGCTAGGGTTTCAGCAAAACCTTAGAAATAGAAGCCTAGCCACTCATAGAGGAGTGAGAAGAGGTAGAAGAAGAAGAAACCCCCATAAAAAATGTTCTTGAAGCTTGAGAACCCTCCTTTCCAAACCCTAGCCCCTCATCTCTTTTGAAATATTTTTTGGAACCCTAATCCAATATTCTTTATGTCTTTTTATACCTCTAGCTCTTTCAAACAATTTGATGAAAGATTGAAGTCAATTCTCATTAAAAGAATATTAAAGATACAGAGGATATTTATACAAATGATATCTAACTGATTAACTGAATTCTAACTGCTGCTAACTAATCTCCATGAATTATGGAAGTGGTTGCAACTGTCAATGAGCCTTAAGCTTGTAATCTGTGAGTGACATTGAAGCTGAAGCTACAGCTGGGATTGTACTTGATGCACTAGAATGTTCTGAAGCTGAGATTGCACCACCTGAGGCACTAGAATGTTCTGCAGCTGGGAAGTCACCTGCTGCACTAGAATATTCTTCACTCTTGATAGTTTTAACAGCCCCCTTCAAGCTGATGGGAGAAGGACAAACCAGAAGCTTGGATTGAAGAAATTGAAACCGAGAAGCTGATAGAGGCTTAGTAAAGATGTCAGCAATCTGAGCCTCAGAGGGAATGTATTTGAGAACAAGATGTTTCTCAGCAACTTTGTCACGAATGAAGTGACAGTCCACCTCAATGTGTTTGGACCGTGTATGAAACACGGGATTAGAAGCAAGGGCAATTGCTGATAAGTTGTCACACCAAAGAATAGGAGGAGAGGGAGGAGAAATGGACAGATCATGAAGAAGCATCTGTAGCCAGCATAATTCAGCAGTAGTTTGAGCAAGGGATCGATATTCAGCCTCAGTACTTGACCGAGCAACAGTGGGCTGTTTCTTGGCAAACCAAGAGATGATATTGGAACCAAGATAGACACAATAACCTGAAGTGGATTTGCGATCAAGGAGATCCCCAGCCCAGTTTGCATCAGAGAAGGCTTGTAAAGTAAAAGAGCTAGGACGAAAAATCAATCCATGAGAAAGAGAGCCCTGAACAAACCGAAGAATGCGTTTGACCAAAGCAAAGTGACCATTGGTAGGCGCATGTATGTATTGACAAGCTTGATTAACAGCTAAGGAAAGATCTGGACGGGTAATTGTAAGATATTGCAGTGCGCCAACTAAGCAGCGATATAACTGAGGTTGATCAAATGGAAGAGAAGCAGCAGCATTTTGAGGAGGTTTCATGGAGCTAGGTGTAGGACAAGATTTACAAGAAGTCATGCCTGTTTTGACAAGAATATCAGTGGCATACTTCTGTTGAGATAGGAAATAAGAATCCCCGAGAGCTTGAATTGAAATACCCAAAAAATAAGAAATATCACCTAACTATTTCATAGCAAAAGCAGAATGCATATGGTGAATAAGGTCTTGAATATGAGAGGGATTACTACCAGTCAGAAGAATGTCATCAACATAGACTAGAAGAATAGTGATAGAATCAGAAGTTTTATGAATGAACAAGGAAGTATCACAATGGCTATTAACAAATCCCTGAGAAATGAGAAATTTGGAAAAAGTAGAATACCAAGCTCGGGGAGCCTGTTTCAATCCATAGATAGCCTTTTGTAATTTGCACAAAAGGTAAGGGGAAGAAGGATTGACAAAGCCTAGTGGTTGTGTCATATAAACTTCTTCATCCAAGTGACCATGTAAGAAGGCATTGCTAATGTCCAGCTGCTTTAAGGGCCAGTGATGATGCAAAGCAAGACAGAGTAAAATGCGAATTGTGGGATGTTTAGCAACAGGGCTAAAGGTTTCATTATAATCGATACCTTCTTGTTGCAAGAAACCTTTAGCTACCAATCGGGCCTTGTATCGAGCAATGGAACCATTACTGTTACGCTTAATGCGGAATACCCATTTACAACCAATATCCTGTTTAGAAGGTGGAAGAGAGACCAAAGACCAGGTGCCTTGAGCCATTAAAGCTTTGTACTCATCAAGCATAGCAGCATGCCAATGTGGAGAGGCAAGGGCTTGTTGATAAGTAGAAGGTTCAACATCAATAAATGAGGAAGATGTTTGTGTTAACAGACCATGAGCCTTTGAACGAGTGATCATGGGATGAATATTTGTAGTAGAGGAAATAGGAGGTAATTCAACAAAAATAGATTGGATAGGAATAGGCTGAGATGATGCAGTAGGAGGTTGAACTGAGGCGGCTGGAGAATGGATTGGTGCAGCAGAAAACTGTGCTAGGGCAGCAGATGACTGAGCCAAAACAGAGGTAACAGGCTGAGGTAGAGCAACAGTGAATTGATATGGTGGAAGTGGTGCAGCATCAGGGAGCTGCTGAGGCAAAACAGTGGCAGAAACAGTTGCAGAAGGTGATGAATGCTGAGGCAAAACCGTGGCAGAAACAGTTGCAGAGGGTGATGAATGCTGAGGCAAAACCGTGGCAGAAACAGACTGAATTTGTACTGGGACAGCAGGTGGCTGAGGTGGTGCAGCACTAGAAAGCTGCTGAGGTAAACCAGATGTAGAAGCTGGGACAGAGAGAGACACTGGGGCTGCAGGCATAGAGGTTAAAGGAGAAGAAGGCCAAAAGAAAGACTGAAGAGTGGACAAAGAAGATGCTGCAGAAAGAGAAGAAATAGCAGAAAAGGGAAAAATATCTTCATTAAAACTCACATGTCTGGAGATATAAACTTTACCTGTGGCCATGTCCAAACACCTGTAACCTTTACAGGAGGAATGATAACCAAGAAAAACACAGAGAGTGGACCTAGGCTGCAACTTATGGGTGTTATAAGGTTTCAACCAAGGGAAACATTGGCATCCAAAGACTCTAAGAAAAGAATAATCAGGTAAAGCATGAAAAAGAAGTTCATACGGGGATTTATGCAAAAGAGTGTCACTAGGGAGTCTATTAATGAGATGAGTAGCAGTAGAGACAGCATCAAACCAAAACTTGAGGGGAACACAAGAGTGATGTAGCAAAGCAATAGTGGTTTCAATGATATGTCTATGTTTGCGTTCAGAGACCCCATTCTGAGGAGGAGTGTAGGGACAAGATAATTGATGAACAATGCCCTGTGCTTTCAGAAATTGAGTCATAGAAGAATTAACAAATTCAGTACCTCCATCAGTGCGAAGCACTTGCAATTTAGTGGAAAATTGAGTCTCAACATAAGCTTTAAATTCCAAAAATTTTGAAAACACTTCGCTTTTATAACAAAGAGGATAAAGCCAAGTAAACCTACTAAATTCATCAATGAAAAGTACATAGAATTTGTAACAAGAGGAAGAAGAATGAAAGGGCCCCCATACATCACTATGTATAAGAGATAAGGGCTTATTGACAGTTGAATTAGAAAGCTTGAAAGGAAGTCTATGACTTTTAGCTATGCTACAATGATTACAAGAAAAACTAGTGAACTTAGAGTGTTTATTAGTAACAGATAAATGGTGTTTTAAAACTGCAAATTTTGGTTGTGAGGGATGACCCAATCTTTTATGCCAAGTAATCTCAGATGCAAGACTAGTAGTGGCAGAGAAGACAGCATGAGATGAAGATGCAGGCAGAGCATGCACATCAGTAGGATGAGATGAGGACAAATGTGGAAAGTGATATAAGCCATGAGCATTATGGCCCTTGTGCAGAATGGCCTTCGAATGTTTGTCCTGGATCACAAATGAAGATTCATCAAATGTAACAGTGCAGTTATTATCCTTGGTGAGTTGATGCACAGAAAGAAGATTGGAGGAGATAGGAGCATGCAAAAGCCTGTTAAGTTTAAAGGAAAAATGAGGAGTAGGGAATAAGCCTTTACCTGTATGCTTAATAGGAATAGACTTACCACTACCTACAGTAATCTGATCAGATCCTTGATAATCCTGATACATGTGAAGATTGGAGAGATCATTCGTAATATGGTCGGAAGCAGCGGAATCAAGGTACCAGGGAGAAGATTCAACAGAAACAGTAGATGGCGTCGACGCCACAAAAGCGCGAGGAGAAGGATAGCCAGATGAAGAAGATGCTGAAAAATTAGAGGAAGAGGATGGATGAAAGGAAGTATCCAGTCTATGCCAACAGTTGACAGCAGTGTGACTATTTTTCCCACAAATTTGACAAGATACGTTGTAGGAGGAATATTGAACTCGGCCACGAGAAGCAAATCTGCCACTGCCACCACGGAAACCACCTCGAAAACCACCTCTTGAACCTCGAAAGGAAGAGCGTCCTCCTCTAGAAGTAGAACTAGAGCAACCACGCTGTGCAGTATAGGCAACTGAAGGTTCATGAGAAAGCAACTTTCTTTGTTTAGCTTCAATGTGAATGGATTCAGATTTCAACAGTGATGTTAACTCTGCCATAGAAATAGGCTCAATACGTGCTCTAATGGTGGTTTTTAGAGCATCAAACTCGTCTGGTAATCCATTGAGAGTGAGAAGAACTAGATCTTCTTCATCAACAGGTGAGGAGGCCAGTGCCAACTGATCAGAAATCTCTTTTATCTGTGTGAGATACTCAGTCATTGACGATGAATCTTTTGTCAAATGATTCAAACGATTCTTCATTTCATGAATATGAGATCTAGATACCACTGTGAATTGTTTACAGAGAGCATTCCAAACTTCAAAACTATGATTTAAATGAAGAACAGAGGAAAAAATTGGAGGTGTAAGTGTAGCTGTGATACAGCTTAACAGATAAGCATCTATTTTGTTCCACTGTGCTCGATCGGGATTGAGCACTTCAACACCGTTTGAATCTGTGATCTGCAATGGTGGACAAGGAACTAATCCAGTTGCAAAATCAAACAACTCAGTTGCTCGCAAAATATTCTGAAACTGACTACGCCAGATTAAAAAATTTGTAGAATCAAGTTTAATTGTGATGAAGGAACTGAGATTAGAGATCAACAGATTGAGATTGGAAGACAAAGAAGAAGATGAGGATGAATTAGAAGAAGCCATGGATGGCCTAGAATTATGCTCGTGAGAGCTTCAGGCATGCTCTGATACCATGATGAAAGATTGAAGTCAATTCTCATTAAAAGAATATTAAAGATACAGAGGATATTTATACAAATGATATCTAACTGATTAACTGAATTCTAACTGCTGCTAACTAATCTCCATGAATTATGGAAGTGGTTGCAACTGTCAATGAGCCTTAAGCTTGTAATCTGTGAGTGACATTGAAGCTGAAGCTACAGCTGGGATTGTACTTGATGCACTAGAATGTTCTGAAGCTGAGATTGCACCACCTGAGGCACTAGAATGTTCTGCAGCTGGGAAGTCACCTGCTGCACTAGAATATTCTTCACTCTTGATAGTTTTAACACAATTCCAAACAACGGGCACGCTTTCTGAGATAAGGCCGCACATGCGGAAAATACCACCGGGCGTGCGGGAATGGGCCTCTGCATGTGCAATTTTTTTTGTTTATTTATCATTAGTATGATACATTAAAAAAAAAAACAAATATTTTAACATCATAATCATAATATTGTTATTATGGAATATTATTTTTTTACATATTTTCTTGTGTGCAAGTCCTGTTAATTTTTACTTGAGCAAACAGATAATTAAAGTTTGTTTGGAAAGTGACTTTTTATTTATTTGAGGAGGATAGGTTTAGACATTTTGACATTTTATTAAAAACAAAAAAAAAATGCAAAAAATAGTGTGAATGACAAGGAATCTTATAATTTTTTCGGAAAAATTACAAACCCAAAAAAAAAACCTCAAAAGTGTGAATGATAATTTATTTATTTTTACTTCTTAGATACACAATAAAAAATATATATATATATATATTTATAAATATTTTTTTTAAAATTTTTTTTGGCTAAATTGTCTTTAGTTTACGTTTTTTACAGAGGCAGATACTTTTCCTTAAAAAATTTTTTTTCCAAAAATGGGCTTAAATAAAATTTGGACGAGTCTCCTATTGGGTTTATATTTGGGCTGGCTGACCCTGGCCTACTCGTTTGTTGGAAAGAAAAATCATCGTTGGAACATATTAGCACACATTACATGGGATCATTTTTCTAATTGGATTGGACTTCTCTCCAATCTACATTTGGATTGAAAGGTATTATTCAGACCCTTGAGACTCATCATGAGTACTATTTTTGACGATTTTCGTCGTTCAGCTTTTAGACTCTTCATATATGTAATCCATGAAAAAAAAATAAGTCGACATGTTAATTTTTTCATTTTATTGTGTTTATCCTAAAAAATGAATAATAAATATAATCTCTAAATAGACTATTCAATTTTTTTTATTTCTTTTTTTTATAATCTCTTAATTTTATTACATGTATCTTTAAAAAAAATTGATAGCTTGCATCTACAATCTACCCTTCTCTGTCTTTGCATAGTTCTTTTTGTTTCTACCAACTTTACCCTCTCCATTATAACGTTATGTTTTTTTTCATTTTCAATTTTTGTGACAAATAATAAATATCAATAATGTTAGGGACAATATGGATTCCTCTGTCTAAATTCTCTATCCCTTTGTCTGTAATTCAAGTTGAGTGGATATAAATAGTTGTATGATTAGGTCCATTTGGTATCCAACAGTTTTAGTTTAAAAATTAAAAAGTTACTAAAAATATCAAAAAACTTATAACCTATATTAAAAAGTAAAAAAAAAAAAATTTCTCTCTACTTTTTGCACATCTTTTCGTAAAAAATTAAAAAATCATTCTAAACATACTAGTTTTTTTATCTCATATTTTAGCCAAAAAATCAAAAAGTTATTAAAATAGTATGTTTCCAAACGAGGCCTTAATCATATTTATTTTAATAAAATAGACAACAAGTATAAATTTAATTTAAAATCAATTTAAATTTTATGTAAATTTTAAAGGAAAGACCACCGAAAGGGGCATCACTCCATTCCATCTCGAAATAAAGTAGTAGTAGTAGTAGTAAAAGATGCAGAAATTACAATTTGTAGTCTACAAAAGTAATGTATACACATATAAAAAAATATTTTTTAAAACTTTTAATTATTATTCTCAAAATTATTCCTCATAACATGAAGTCTTGTATACGGGCGAATCAACCAAGGTCTCTAACATAAATTTAAGCCTTCGTTTGGTATAAGTTAAGATAAGGTTTTTTAGTTAAAATAGTCACAAAAAGAAAAAATAGACTTTTGAGTTCAATAAGACAAAATGTCACATCAAAACCATAATCATTTCATTTTTTCTCTCACAAAAGTCAAAAAAGTCAAAAAGTCTATCCCAAACGAAATTTTTTAGCGTCAGGCTAAAATAGCCAAAAAGTCATAAAGTCAACTCATATCCCAAACGAATCCTAGAAAATATATACAAGAAAAATTGTAAAAATTGATATGTGGTATTGTTTGGGAACTTGATTTTTAGAATAAAAATATTATAAAGCTAAAAAATAAAAATAAAAATAAAAATAATTATTGAAAAGGTAAAAAAATAAAAAATACCAAAAAAGTCAAATCATATACACCAGTTATTCACAATTTTTTTCCATAAAACTAAAAAAAAAAATCATTTCTAAACACACATTAATTTTTTCACCTCATAAAAAAAATCACTAAAAAATGCTAAACCCAAACGAGATGGTGTTAAATTGTGGGTATATATCAACAACGGACCACACCATAACATAGTGGCTGAATTACAACGCAGGCTAATGTTTATCTAAAAATTTGAATCTAAAATCTCACTCACTTTCTGTTGGCTATATATTTTGTACAAACCAATCACAACTTAACATGCGGCAAGAAGAGGACAATATAGAGAATTAATTCAAGTCTCCAAGTAAAATCAGACACGTGGCAGTTAGTATTGGTAATCATGGATCTGCGTAGTACTGGATCAAGATGACATGGCTTAACGATTACCCAGATATTCAAATTCAAAATCAAGAGAGAAGCCTAACTGCAAAGGTGGCGTAGTGGGACTAACTGTGAGAGAGCATGTTCAACAATCATGGAAAGACATTTTGACGGTTTGAAGCCCACTTTGACGGTTATCATTAAGAAGTATAAATAGCAGAGAAGGCCCCAGAATGAAAGAGAGACTCAGATCCAGAAAACCAGTCATTTTACTTCATATTTTCTTTCCAGTTTTATATTTCAAGTTCTTTACTTTTCTGCACTTCAATTCCTGTGCTGCACTTCATTTCCTAGGAGTAGTTTCAAATAGCTTGTTGCTGTAAACCTCTACGAGGCTGGGTTAGTTCATTGTAAATTTTTTTATCTACTTAATGAAATTCAAATTCTGAAATTGTTCCTTGCTTAGTTTCAGTTATTAATTTCTCCTAAAAAGCCACCAGTAAAAATCCTCTTCATTGAGGCTGAAAAGAACTACAACACGATCGCTTAATAATTGGTTGGCAATTATGATCTGTAAGGACTGATTGATCCTTGCTGGCATACTCAAATTTACATCATTAACCTTCAAAAGCCAAAAAAGCCAACATATATTTTTGGCACACTCGGTGGGACCTAATAATGGCTAGACGTAGGCGACAAGGAGAAAATGAACGCCTGGAAGAAGGTGTAGAGGGAGAGGTAGAAATACCTAATCCAAAGGATAATGTGATAACACATCTTGTGGAAGTACCTGTCCTATCAGAACCTATGGTCGAACAGACCAGCACTTCAGAGCATGTACCACATGTTCAAAATATTGGACGGGGCCATGGAATTGGACCATCCACTGTTCCATCTACCCAGCCAATGAATCCATGGGGAGGCTTGGTAGATGTCATGGGACAACAATTAATGAACACAATGGAAAAATGGGCAACATTCTTATGGATCGAATGAATTCCCATTAACCAACTAACACAAGGTATATGGAAGAAAATTCAAATGTTCCTTAGCAAAGATTGGCTAGAGATAAACAGCCTATGCAAAGTAACGGACAAATTAATGGTTAGACTAGTAATCAAAATTATGAAAGACCATCACCTGTACCTCAGTCATGGTATGAGCCTCTTTTGAGGCCTGTGGTAAATCAAAATGTCTCATTACCTAACAGCGAAGCCATACAAATTGGTGGATCTAGGCCAACACAAGAAAATGGCATGAGAATGTTTCAAAATCTCATGTTCGAAGCCATACCTGGCACAAGGGAGTTCACTAACCCTCTGTTCGAATTCACACCCAAGGGGTTGGAAGGGTTTCTTGCGGCTGGGAGAGAAACAACACTCGTTCCTCCTATTGCAACACCTTTCGCAGGTCCCTTCACAGGACAGGTTCAGAGGGGTCAGCCATACCCTCAACAATAGCCAGTACCACAAGGATAGCCAGTCCCAAATATACCTCCCTATGGACCAAGAGGACATCAAGCATATGGGATTCCACCAAACCCTGTGTTTGTTCCTCCAGTGGTAGTTCAACAAGCACAAAATATGATTCCTAGGGACCAAATTGCTGATATTGTCAGAGAAATGTGTGGACCTATGGCTCGAGGGATTCAAACTCCTATGTATAGGAAGCCATATCCAAAATGGGTGGATAGGGTACATGAATACCCAAGGGGGTTTAGAATACCAAACTTTGCTCTCTTTTATGGGAATGGAAACCAGTCAACAGTAGAACACATTACTAGGTTCGTAGCCCAATGTGATGAATTTACCAATAATGATTACATGAAGTTAAGACTTTTTCCAAATTCTCTAACTGGGGTAGCTTTTGTATGGTATATTAACCTCACACCTGACTCCATCCAAACTTGGCAACAAATGGAGGAGGCATTTCATGCCCAATTCTTCCAAACAGAGCTAGAGGTTTCCATGGCAGACTTGGCAAGGTTGAGTCAAAGGCCTGATGAAAAGGCTGCTCGATTTATTGCAAGATTCAAAAGAGCACGAAACAAGTGTAGGGACATTTTACTAGAGCCTGAATTTGTGAGATTGACTCAAAATGGTCTAGAGTTCAAGCTTTGAAAGAAGTTTGACTCGACTGAGTTTCGAGACTTAGTAGAATTAACCTATAAAGTGTCTAGATATGAATCATTACTTGAGGAAGAACAAGATCGAAGTAATACATCATACAAGACTTATTATAGAGACCCTAATTACGAGATTAATGCAGCAGAGATCGTAGGGAAAGGACCTATAACCTATGAGGCATTAATTCATAAGGATACTATAATTGACAACAGTTTAAAAATAAAGACCTTCACATAAAATATTCTTTTGATTTAATAAAGGTAGATAATATTTTTGATCATTTGCTTGCCGCAAATTTCCTAAAGTTACCAAAGGGAGTTACGATTCTTTCCCTAGAAGAACTTAAAGAGAAAATGTATTGTAAATGGCACAATTCTTGGTCTCATTCAACTAAAAACTGTATTGTTTTTCGGGATAGGATCCAAGAACAGATTCGAAAGGGGAGTTTGAAGTTCCCAACCAAAGCAGAGAAAGATATGGGGATTGACACTAACCCATTCTCAGAGATTGGGGAAGCTATAGCTAATGTTGGAATGCCTGACTTCCAAAACCTATCCTTGAAAGAATTGGAGAAGGTTAATGTGCAGATGCATGTTGTCAACTTGACTGTTGTCAAGAAAGATATAAGAAGTTCACCAGCAAATAGACAGAGCTTTGCGGACCAAAAGGAGGACTCTAGTGAGGAGACACTGGATGATGACTCTCTAGAGGCGGCTGTCATACAAAGGATGTATCCCAGATGCAAGTTAAGTTACAAATGGTTGAAGGGCCTCCCAATTGATGGGAAACAATATTACAAGGATGTGCAGAGAAGCTCTAAACCAACCAGTGCCTACAACAATAGGCCATACTCAACTGGTCCCAAACAGGAACCATTCTTGGCTGGACTATCGGCAACTAAAGTGCATTCTAAGGGTAAAAGACCTATGCATGAGGTCAGGCTACCCAATTAGTACAGGACATAAGGGAGTTATCTTGAGAGGAGGCCTAAAGTGGGCTCAAGTTATGGAATCAGAGCCAAAGATTGGCCTCCAAGATCAGCCTCAAACAAGATGCAAGGTAACCACCCTGATAGAAGGCCTGAATTAGGCTTAAGACAGGGAATCAGGGCCAAGCAGTGGCTTCCACAGTCAACTTCAAAGCTAGCTTCGAAGACAAAAAGAGCTAGTTCAGCAACTGAACTAGTAAGTTCATTGGTACCTCGGATTCCAGATTGGTTTGTCATGCAGAACAAGCCTAAGGAAATACCTACCCAGAAAAGCGCTTTTGGAGACGAGGGTAGAATGATTAAACCTCCCCCGACGGCTCCAAACAATTGGGTATTACTAAAGCACCAAAAAACAAAGGAACCAGATACGATTCCGTTGATTTCTAGATCCCAAAGAAGGAAGATCCAATGAAGGTACACCCAGTACCAGAAGGACCAGAAGGAAAATGGAGAGAGTTCTTCATTGGCTCAGTCAAAAGGCCAGATAGAAGGAAAAGAAAGTCCAAAATTGGCTCCTCAGAACAAAAGAACTGTTAGCAGGGAACAGTTGGCTAAGGTTCACACTGAATTGAAAGCCAAAGAAAGATCCACCTTAGCAGGTCTTGAAAAGACCTTGATGGAAAGCGATACTGAAACAGAAGGAGAAGTAGAAGTAAGCCAAAGTAAAGAAATGGCTGAAGATGAAACGTTTGAAGCCTTCATGGCTGAACAGACCTTTTTGGTCAAAAAATCAGTAGGTGTGGAACATTCGAAAGAAGAAGTCATCAGTACTGAAGTGCCAGAGTGTAGCATGGAAGATGCTTCCGAAGTAATTGAACAAGTTAGTTTGGAAAAGCAACAAATGCAGCCACAAGTTTAGTTTGGCTCATTTCCTCCAATGTCAGTAAACATGGTGCATATACTGTCACAGGAGTTTCATGCTGAAGATGGAAACCAAAAAGGTCAGGAGATTGACCCTATTCCAGTTTCTAGTGAAGATTCACAAGTTAGCATGGTCCAAGATGAGTCTGAGGTGGCCACGCCAATAGAAACTAAAGATGAGAGTGAAGAAGTGAGTATTAATCTCTCATATCCTTTTTCAGAAGATAATGATGGCCTTATGCAATGGAGAGACAGAGGAACCCTTTATCGCTTGTGCTGACTTTGTAGAGGCCAAGTTGTATATTGAGGGAGTGACACCACTCAGTATATTGAGAAAACCTGATGGTTCAGTCAAAGTGACGGCTGATGAAGAAGTAGCACACCTGAAGCACTTAGTACAGAAGAGTGCTGATGAAGAATTTGTCATCAAAGATGATAATAATGCCTGGTTGTAGGCAAGATGATGAAACCCAAGAAGCCAGACCCTTGGCTTTGGTTAAGTTTTCGATATTGGACATAAAGTCAATAGTCCAGAAGGTTCAGAAACAAGAAAGAGAAGCCATGGTGGTTGGCTGTAATAAAGAATAACAAAAAGCTAGGCCTTTGATTTTGGATAAGTACTATGCATTGGATATTGAAACAAAAGTCCAGAAAATATAGGAGGAAGAAGCCTTATGGACAAACTTTTTCAATGAGGAACAAGGCAAAAATGTTGAACCAAAAAAAAGGAGAGCAGAACAAAACCAAGAAGTGGCTTCAAGGGCAGAAGAAGTCAAGAGAGAAGCATTAGTAAGTGCTCAAGTATAAGACCCCTTGGAAGAAGTCAATTTAGGGGAAGGTTCTGCCCAACAACCTACTTACATCAGTGCTTGGTTAAGTTCTTTTGACAGGAACCAGTTCTTGGTTGTCTTAAAGAATTATAAAGATTGCTTTGCATGGTCTTATAATGAACTATCAGGATTGGATTGGTCATTGGTAGAACATAGGCTCCCTATGAAGTCTAACTTCAGATCACACAAGCAGAAACCAAGACGGATGAGTCCTGAAGTGGTTCAGAAAGTGAAGGAGGAAATTCTCAGGCTCCTTAAAGCAGGCTTCATTAGAACAGCCAGGTATGTCGAATGATTGTCTAACATTGTGCATGTAGTTAAAAAGAATGGCAAGATGAGGGTATGCATTGACTTTAGAAATATGAATTTAGCAACTCCAAAAGATGAATACTCCATGCCCATAGTAGACCTATTGGTAGACAGTTCAGCAGGACACAGGATTTTGTCTATGATGGATGGGCATTCTGGTTATAACCAGATTTGCATTGCAGAGGAAGATGTCCACAAGATAGCATTCAGATGTCCTGAGAATATTGGCATCTTCGAATGGGTAAAAATGTCATTTAGTTTAAAGAATACTGGGGCAACATATCAAAGGGCAATGAATACCATCTTCCATGATCTCATTGGAGGATACCTGGAGTGTTACATTGATGATATTGTTGTGAAGTCCCAGTCTATGGAGGAGTATCTGGCTCATTTAATAGCAGCTTTCGAGAGAATGAGAAAGTTCAAGTTGAAACTTAATCCTCTCAAATGTGCTTTTGGTGTATCAGCTGGAAACTTCTTGGGGTATGTAGTACACAAGAAGGGAATACAGATTGATCAAAATAAAACCAAAGCCATCATAGAAGCCAAGCCTCCATCAAGTAAGAAAGAGTTGCAAAGGTTCCTTGGCCAAGTTAATTTTCTTCAAAGATTTATTTCTAACACTACAGGGAAAACTAAAGTATTTTCTTCTTTGTTAAAGCTAAGGAATGAGGAAGACTTTGTGTGGATAGCAGAACATCAAGCTACTTTCGAAGGAATGAAAGCCTACTTGGCCAAGCCTCCAGTGTTGATGCCACCAAAGAGTGATAAGGCCTTGAAGTTGTACATTGCTGCAGTAGAAGATTCATTGGGAGTTTTCTTAGTCCAGGACAATGAAAAAGGCAAGGAGCAAGCAGTTTATAACCTTAGTAGGTTTTTAAATTCTTATGAATGTAAATATTCAGCTGTAGAAAAACTGTGTCTTGCATTGTATTTTGCTGCAATGAAATTAAGATACTATCTATTGTCTACAGTTGTCTTAGTAATTACAACCACATATTTGGTTAAGTATATGTTATCTAGACCTATGTTGAGAGGAAGAATTCGCAAATGGATACTAGCCTTATCAGAATTTCATCTAGAATATGTCCTCTAAAAGGCAGTAAAATGGCAAGTTTTGACTAATTTCTTGGCAGACCATCCATGTCAAACAGAAAGCCAAGAAATAATAGATCTTGGAATGGTCAATATTGAGGCATGGTAAATGTGGTTTGATGGATCAAAATCCAATGGTCTGACTGGAATTGGTGTGGTGATTAAGTCACCACAGGGGGTAGAAACTACACATGGTTTCAGAGTTGATGAAATTACTTGTTCCAATAATCAAGTTGAATATGAAGCTTTAATAATGGGACTGGAAATGCTAATTGGATTACAAGCTCATGCAGTGGACATATTTGGAGATTCTCAATTGGTGGTCAACCAAGTGAAAGGAATTTTCAAATGTCAAAGTGCAAGCAAGCTGCCATATTATATTGCTGCATTACATTTGCTTTCTCAATTTCAGATAGCAAATGTGACTTACATCCCAAGGTTCATGAATAACAAAACCAATGATGTAGCTTAGAAGGCTTCGAATTTCAGAAGAAGAGATGACACTCAATTAAACATAACTCAAGCAACATATCAGAAATTGATACCACCTCTAGCTAAAAGGAATGTTGTGTTGGAGGTTAATCATAATGACTTACAAAATCAAGATTTGAGGCACCCAATCATGCAATACTTAACTGGCCCATCTTCGAAGGCCAGTAGAAAGATTAAGTTACAATCTATGCAATACATAGTGTATGATAATGCCCTTTACAAAAAGGGAACAAATGGGTTGTTATTGGAATGTCTAGGGCCAAATGAGGCATTGACAGGAATGACCGAAGTTCATGAAGGCATCTGTGGTCCTCATTAGCCTAGTGTGAAGATGAGATGGTTACTTCAAAGGCATTCCTACTATTGGCCCACCATCCTTAAAGATTTTATAGAGTATGCTAGAGGTTGCCAAGCATGCCAAAAGCATGGCATGATAAGACATGTACCAATAACTAACTTGCATACAGTTGTGAAACCTTGGCCATTTAGAGGTTAGGCTATGGATATGATAGGGAAAATACATCCACCCTTTTTGAAGCACCATTGTTTTATCTTAGTGGCCACAGACTACTTCACTAAATGGGTCAAAGCTAAGCCATATAAGGTTGTAGACCAAACTGAAGTTATTGGATTTATTAAAGATCTGATTCACAGGTTTGGCATCCCACAAACCATAACTGTAGATAATGAGACTGTATTTGATGGAAAGATGGTAAAGCCTTTCACAACAGAGTTTGGAATTAGTCTTGTTAATTCCACCCCTTATCATGCACAGGCAAATGGTCAAGCAGAATCATCCAATAAGTCCTTGAAAAAAAGAATACAGAGAGTTGTAAAAGATAATCCTAGGGATTGGCATAACTTGTTGTTGGATGTTTTGTGGGCTTATAGGACTTCTCCGAGGTCAAGTACGGGAGTTACTCCTTATGCCTTAGTATATGGGCATGATGTAGTGTTACCTGTAGAAATTAACATTAAGTCCTTGAGGGTAAAATGTCAGGACCAGTTAGCTTCTGAGCAGTACCATCAGAGCATATTCTTGGAATTAGAAAATGTGGACGAAGTTAGAATTTTGGCATTAAATAGCATTCTCTTCCAAAAGAAGAAAGCAGCCAAAAATTATTATAAGAAAGTCAAGCACATTAGCTTTGATGAAGGCAATTTGGTATAGAAGACAATACTCCCAATAGGAATTAAAATTCATAAGTTTGGCAAATGGTCACTTAATTGAGAAGGACCATATCAAGTTCATAGAGTCTTGCCTGGGGGAGCATACCATTTGAGGAATTTGAATGAGTATGTACACCCTAAGAAAATTAATGGCAGGTACTTGAAACTTTATTACCCAACTGTATGGGAAACACAAGGAGTACAGAAAATACTAAACAAGATAAGCATGAAAACACTCAAATAATAAATAAAGATTTCATTTCATAAAGAGTTAAGTACATGTAGCCATAAATTGGCCCAAAAGTCAGTATAATGTTTTAGTTGTTCCCTTACAATTGATTCTCTACTCTTAAGGGATGGGAACAACTAAATGGCTATAGTTATCTCCTACCTTCGATCAGCCAGCCCTTGGTTGGTGATTTGCAGCTTTGTAGCAGTTCGATCCAAAGCCAGGTTAACTGTTGATAACTCTTCCTCTAATTGAGCTTTCTTCTCCAAAAGTTGGGTTCGAAATTGAGAGAAAGAGGAATGTTATTCTTTCAATTTAGACACCTCGACATGTATGTGGGAAACAAATTCCTGGTCTTTCAACAATTTCTCCTTTGCATCTTTGGCCACATGGAAAATGTTGACATAAAAATCTATGGTAGCTGCTGCCTGAGACAAGTGACTTGAAATAGCCATGTTAGATTGCTTAATGACCTTGCAGCACTGGATGAAACCATTCTTGATAATTGGTCTTTGCAAGGCTTCAAATGGGATCCTTGAGAATAATGTCAGCAACTCCAAACAAATGCCCAAGTCCAGTGAAGGTAAGGAGGCCTTACTAATGGTTGAAGAGCTCTAAAAAATTTCCAAGAGAGAGTCAGCCAGAACCAGTGGCTTAGTTTCATTACTAGCTGCTGGAATGGTAGAAGGCATGTCAAAAAGGCTAGCCAGTCTAGCTTTGAAAATGTCCATCTCTTCCATTAACATTGGTGGCGTAGAAAGGGCTCTAGTGGAAGGGAGAGATAGCTGCATAGGGATAGGAGACGAGGATGAAGTGTCCCTAACAGTTTCCATAGTCCTGGCCACCAATAAGTCAAGAGAAGAAAGGCTGGAGCTGATAGTGATGGTGGACAAAGAATTGGTGAGCTACTAGTATTTCTCTAGGAGAATCAGCTATCATTGGAGATGAAGTAATAACTGGGATCTCCTCAGAAAGGGAAGGAGCAGCAAGGATTGTAGGGAGAGTAAAGTGGGTTGAGTTAAAGATTAGATGAGGAAGATATGGAGTTAAGCCAAAGGATAAAAATATAGAAAGGTTTTGCCTAAAAAAAGGTGTGAAAAGTGTAGAACTAGAAAGTGGGAATATTGCCTGAATGGGCTCTACACTTAAAGGCACTTTAGTGTCAATTTTCTTCCTCCTTTTTGAGGTTATTTCTAATGGTCTTTCAATTTCAGATAAGACTGAAGAAACCCTTATCGAAGGAGGAGATAGAGTAGTTGTTACTGCAAAATAAGAAATATGAAACAATGTTAAGTTTTATTACTGAAAACTTGTAAAGGGAAATTACTAGAGACATGAAAGAAAATTACCAATTTCAGAAGTGGTAACAATGGTTGGAGAGCTACGAAAGGTATAATGTTCAGTAGTTTGTTGCCTCTTTGCAGTTTCTCTTTGGAGTGCATCAGTAGCAGCAGCTTCATCCTTAAGTATTTGTTGTTGTCTCCTCTTCTTAGCCCTCTGGAATACAATGATCTCTTTGGAGTGTTCCACTTCCACTACTTTAGCAGATGCTTCATAAATGGAATCCCCAGTGAAATCAGAAGGAGAGACTGTCATTTTCTTTTTTCTTCTTAATAGTGTCTCCTACTCTTTCTCTGCTTCTTCTTTTTCTACGTGAGCCTCATGTACCTCTTCTTCAGGATCAAGCAAGAGTTTTCTTTTTCTTTGTTGTTGTTGTTTGCTCTTGAACAGATTTAAAGCTTAAACTCTTTGAGGAAAGTCTCCCTATGAGGCACCTATACCAAAGAAGGAATTATAAGTAAAAAGCAAAAGCATCATAAAGGAAAAGAAAAGAAAGGAAGCAGCAGTGCGTACCTTTCTTCGAAACTGCTCTAGTGACTCTAGGAAGTGGTAAGGCAGCAGGAGTAAACTCTGCGGTAACAGGAGTAAGAGCTAGGGTAGCATGAGCAGTGGATGAAGTAATAACTCCAGTCCCCTTGGACTTGGCTTGAGGCACATCTAGTACCACTAATAGATCCTGAGGAGAAATGGCCAAGTGCACCTCTATATTGGCCATCCACCAATTTTGGTACCTTTTCAATGTATTGCTTTCGGGAATGAAGGGTAGGTATTCAAAATCAATTAAGTCTTGGATAAACTTGGAGGTTGCCTCTTTTAATCTGGATCTTGGAACTTTCAGTTCTCTATTTGCAAGGTTTGAGTTAGACTGACTGCAGAGAGGGATAGGGATCCCCTGAGAGAGTCCAAATTGCCTAGCAAATTGGGCAGGGCAATAGGGCTCAGAGATACACTTATAAGCTCCAGGGTTTATAGTGCCAATGAATAGCTCCCCCGGGATCAAAATAAAAGCCCACATATTTTTGTGCTGAGGCCTAGAGCAGGACCTATCACTCAAAAAAGTCCTTAACCACACTGGGCCAATATTGGTTTCGAATGGACAAAAGAAGGTGTGAGAAGAAGGGGAAGCTGGGAGTTGGTGAAAAAAAGAAAAGTAGAAAACAAAATTGGAAGGATAAAGAGAGACATTGGCTAACTTCATGCCATAAGTGGTAGGGTTTGGCAATAAAAACTTTAGACACTTAGAGCACAAATCAGTGAAGTATGCAAAAAGGTAGAGTTGGAGTATCCAAAATAGGCCTCCTTGATTGGCATCCATGGGTTTTTCACAAAAGAGGGAACAAGCTCTGTAGACATGGCCCAAAACACATGGAGCTAAGGCCACCTTTTTATACAAAACAAAGTCTTTGGCAAGAGGGGCAAACTCAGGCATAATCCTCTAAGAAGATGTACATAAGAGGAATTTGCAAAGCCAATACAATAAAAAAGAAAAGAATTCCCTATCAGTCATAGGGCCTTCCCTTTTATTCTCAGCCTTGACAAAGTCACTATAGGATGAGTTCAGAGGGGGAAAAGAAAAAAGGATGTTGAAATCAGAGTAGTCTGGACCCAAGGGGGTACCCATAGGGGATAACCCTAACAGATGGCAGATCTGTAGACACCCCATTTTTGACCGTCCTCAAGACTTGGACGTCACCGTTCGAACACTCAGTGATCATCCATGTTTGTGTTTGTCTTGAGTTCCCGGAGGTCTCGGCTACGCGCCTTGCCTCAGGATCTCTCGACTCGACTGCTTTGTGTTTGGTTTTGCACCAAACACTTATGTTTTGCCTTGGAAGGGCAGGGAATGGCTTGTGGGCCATCCCCACACTCCACCGGCCATGGCTTGAGGCCACCGGCTGTGTCCTGTTGCCACCGGCCAAATGTTTGGCCGGTCGGCACTGTAGATGGCCGGCCGGCTATCTTTTTTTAGTCAATTGCCTTTTTGGCTGGCCGACTACTGTGCATCTACTTTTGCAGATATTTTCATGCAGCTGGCATGCACTTGGCTCCCCTCCATACACGTGTATGGAGGGATTTCCCTCTTAGCTAGCTTGTCTTGTAAGCTTACAAGATTGAAGCTCTATAAGAGGAGGTCTCCTCTCCCTCTTTTAGGGTTAGACAACATTTTTCAGAGGGGCTCTGGTTTTAGGGTTAGGATTTGTATCTATCCTATATCTATACCTCCCTATCTTTTGTATTTGGTGTGTGTTTTGCCTCACTTTTGCGCACAAACACCCACCATCACACCTTCTTTTGGAGCTGAGACCCTTGAGGATTGTTTTTGAAGTTTTGGAGTTGGTTTGAGCCAAAGAAGCTGCTGGTCTTCCATTCTTGAAGAGGGTCTACAAGGGTAAGGACTTTACCTTTAAATACCCCATTTTTGCAAAGCTTTTTTGACTATCTTGCATCTGTTTTGAGCTTAGAATGTAACACATAAAAGTCTTGTTTTTGCCTACTCTAAATAGTTGTTTAAGAGTGTTCTAAGCTTTGGGGTTGTTTGACCCCTCTTAAGGCTTGTTTGGCCTTCATTTTGTACCATTTTGGTTGAGCTCCGGGACCATTGTGTTTGGGCCTCCTCACCACTAAAATCTTGAGGGATTTCAGAGGTGAGGATGGTGCCTTGAGGTCCCAAGAAGGAGAGGGCCACCCCATCTCCTTGTTGTCCTTGAAAATGACCATTTTTGCCTCATGTGTGAGCATCTTGTTTAAGTGTGTGATGGCCATGCCTTAGCTATTTTTTGTGCTTATATTGCCATGTATTAGCACTGTTTTATGTTGGTTTTAGTACACCATGCTTGCTTAGCATACATGCCTTGTAATGCCATGTTTAGGTCTTAACATGCTTTAAGCTTTGATCCTTGTTCTAGCATGATTTTGGCCAAGCCTTGTGAAGCTTTTGTGTTTGTTTTAGCATGCTTAAGTTCTGTTTTTGGTTGTTTTGGTCGACCATAGCATGCTTAGTATAGCCACCTCGCATTTTGGCTTGTTAGCCTTAGGTGTGTGAGTGTGTAGCATGTATTACTTGCATTATTTCAGTGGTTTGGAACCACTTACCATGTTATTTCAGTCCTTATAACATGCCTATATGCTTGCATTTGATGGTCCTTCAATGTGTTAAAAGGTTGTTGCCTTATGCTCTATGAATGTGCCCCTTTGTATGCTTGCATGTTTAGGTCACTTAGGTGCCACCTAGGTGTGCCCTTAGCATTGTTTAGGTCTGCATTGGACCTATTTTAAGTCCCCTTAGCCTTGTGAGGCTTGGTTGACTTAGCCTTGGTTTAAGCCTCCTTGGCTTGCCTTAAGTACTTGGACCAATTGCATGCTATGCTTGTCTTGTTTGCTTGACTTGGCATAATTTTTGACATGATTTTCAGAGCTTACACTGCATGCTAATTGTCCATGTTTACCTCCTTTTAAGTGTGCTTAGAAGTTATCCCTTTATGCTTAGGAATTGGATCATGCATGCATGCATACTTGTATATGCATTTGGCATGCATTTCCTTGGTCAAGTTGTTTTGCATTGTTCCTATGCTTAGTCCCCTTTACATCTTGTTGCATGTTTGCTACTGGCATAGTTGTCACATGCCTTGTATACTTGTTTTCATTGCCATGTTGCATGCCTAATTAACATGCTTAGGTTGCATTGCATTGGCATGCATGCTTTACCTCTTGACTATCCCTGATTGAGGTTGAGCTCCTCATTTGCTTGTTTTGGTTTGCATCGCATTTGATATTAAAATGCACACTTGATTCTTTGGGCCATCATGCATTGAAATGCGCGATTGGTGGTCAGAGAATCGAGACCCATATACATATGATAAGGAGTGTGGTTGGTGCATACATTGCTTGAAATGCATTGCCATGCTTTGTTTTGCCCTCTGTTGCTGTCAAATCAGTTTCTGCAGGAAGATTTGGCCGGCCGGCCATCTTTAGTGCCGACCGGCCATCCATCAGTGGCCCATATCTCAATTTGTGGCCGGTGGTAATTATCCATGGCCGGTGACCAATCCCCTCAGACGGTGGTGTTCCACAGTATTCAGAGAAGCAATCCTAGGACTTGTGAAGTCTTCAGAGGAGCAGAACAGTCAAAGCAGGGGCATCTTGTGCATGGCAGTGACTTTCCGGGCGGAACCAAGCGCGCATGCATTGGACCCTCTTCCCGAGGCTGCTGTTTATTGCTTAATTAGATTAGTTATTTGCTTAACTAGTTTAATTGGTCTGTAATATTTACTTAGCTTGTAGGTTAATTAATTGTATTATTCTTTCGGTCCCTCCGAACGAGGGTAAATTTGTAATAAGTGTGGGTGCGTGTGTGTATGTCTTCCAACCCCCACTTCTTTCTCCCTTTTACTTACCTGCTTTGATGGTTAGTATTAGGACATGTTTACTTTAGCATCCTTATGCTATGCATGCGTGCATCATTTATCAGTATTGCATGCACCGGGCTCGGCGCATCATGCTAACTGCATAAGTATTTCAAATCTAACTTGAATACATGCTACTTGCACATTTTCACATGCCATTCTTAGATTAGCCGAGCCTGCTCTAGTGACATTCCGTATGCGTTACATTAGGCATTTAAACATGGACTTGGATCATGCATGATTGCTAACACGTTCTTGTTTTGGCTCAGAGTACATTGTGAGTATTTTATGCTTTAGCATCTCGCATGAGTGTGGATGTTAACATGACAGCATGCTTACCATGTGGCTAGATGCTTATGTGATATAAACTGCCTGAATGCCTGTGGGTGAAGGTTGGATTGTTTGACTTGGAACAACTTATTGAAATCCGTATTTTAGCCTACTTGCGAGTAGCAAATTCTAAACCATTTTCAAACAAATGGATATGCAATGCATTGTTCCAAATTAGGCGATCTAGTCTATACTTGTTTTGCTGTGCGCATCACGTAGTAATTCTCGGCTAATTAACCGGAATAAGAATGCATAATATTTTCAAAACTAGATATCATGGTTAGTAGAGGCCGATCTTTGATTGGGCGAGAGGGGGTGCTCATAGCTGACCTTCCCCAATCGTACCCAAGTTCCCGAGCCGAGGCAACTTTGGTGATGACGGACATGTGGCCTTTGGCACCGAGTCAGGGTTTCCTAAATTCCCCCATTAAAAAAAATATTTAGGTAGCGACTCTGTATTTGGTAAAGCAGTCCGTGTTTGGCACTTCTTTCAAAAAAAATCTGTTTTCTCAAAACGATTTGCCGGATTTGGACTCTTTGGTTCAAGATTAAGAACCGTGACTAAACGAGTCCAAACTGTGGTAGCATAAGTCCCTCCCTCGGGGCGCGCCCACAAGATGTCAATGATGGTAGGGGCCATCATACCACATCTAAATTGGAAGAAATTGAAAGCAGAATTCCAAAAATAAAGAGCAGTAGATATTAAAAATGAGTCCTCTAAAATAGTGAACCTGGATAGTTGAAGGGCGTCTAAGAAACAAAGTTCCTGGAGATCCAATGTCCTAGCAAGGACGACCTGATCATACTATTCCTCTCATTCTGGTCTTACTATGGGCCAGCAGCGATGTGGTCGGTTCACTCTCCAGCTTTCCCAATCAAGACCGCCTTCATAAAGGATGTAGTGGTCCTCCAAACGTGGGTACAGAGCTGGAAGCTAAGTAGAGGCCTCTCTAAAAATAGGCCCAAGCACATATTCTTGTTACTCATGGTGACGGGGAATAAAAATGCACCCATCGATAGCACTTTTCTCGCCAGCTTTGTATTTCCCACACTCTTCAGCAATGATCCTCTTTAAAGCTACGGATGGACTCGCGCACTCCATGACTGGTATCTTCAAGGAGGAAGAAGCCATTGATAGAAGTTTTCAAAGAACAAAGCTGAGAAAAAGGGTAAAGAAGAGGAGTGACCGATAGAAATGAAGGGTTTGTGTGTTGGGCGAGCAAGTAAATTAAAAGCACGAAAGGAAAGGGTTTTTAAACCTTTCTGTCCGAAAGATGCCCAATCAGTTTAAATAGGTAAAATTCATAAGAAGTACTGAAGGTAAGGATATGAAAAGTTTCTCTTAAGAGTGATCGTTTGGGAGGAAAACGTATCTTAAACACTCAGATTGGCTTCGAAATCAAATATTTTGCTTCGAAGCTAAGGTTTGGCTCCAAGGCAGATGATAAACATCCAGCTAGGGCTTCGAAAGTAAGTAATTGACTTCGAAACACGTTTCATACCTAAGAGTACAAGAATGCTCAGGTTTTTCTCTGCTTCAGGGGGATTAAAGACTTGCTTTTAAGTTTCTTGTTGAAAATAAAATCATTCGAAATAAACTTTAAAATACTCTGCAACTAGAATTTGCTTCTTTTAGACTTCGAAGTTGCAAAAAGCCAATATTTGGTTAAACAGTGAAAGAGCCCAAAGGGACTCACTCTTTAAGAATAAAGCAGTGTAATCTCTAAGGGAAGTTTCTATACTTCAAACCACGTAGATCGTATTTCGAAACAAAATTGGTTAATTCGAAGCTGTTAGTTAAACAAATACAGACTATGTTAGCCATATAATTGGAATGTAAAGTGAAGGTTACCCTTCTTAAGAGAAAACTCTACACTTTGGAAGTTTTTCGGGTTAGGCTTTAGAGCAAAATTAGTTGATTCAAAGCTTTTCCGAACATAATGAGGAGTTAAGTCACAACAACCATATAAATTAAGCATACAATTATAATATCAAATCAAATCATGACAGATGAAATTTGAGAAACCCAGTTTTGTTGATAAGTAATATTTACATTGAGAAGACTCATTTGGCTACATTCTCAATTTCGTAAAAATAAAGAATGGACAAAGTTACACAGTCATGAAACTTAGTCCAGCAAAAATCAATAAACATATACTCTTTTATTAATCTATCTTCTATCTTATCCAAATTTGGTCTATTTAATTTATGAGCCCTTAATAGAAAGAAGAGTTGTTGGGCTTTCATTTCAAATTCTGTGCTTAAAAGCCTTCTCTGTCTCATCCATCTTCTCTTCCTCATGTGCTTCACCCATAATTGCATCCTCTTTATACTCTAAGTCTGGGTTCTTGAAGTTCTCATATTCTTTGAGGAGATTCTCTGCCTCGTATTGAATTTGGATTCGAGCAGCAACGGTTTCATTCAATACTTCTGTTACCCAAAAGACAACATAGGAGGGGGGTAAATTAGGTTTTTACAAATCAAAATAATAATACCCTAATAAAAATTATGACTAGTACAATAGATAAATATAGTTAATGAAATAAAAATAATTAAAACAAGTGTTCTAACAACTATGTCAATTAATGATTTTAGCACAATAAAAATATGAAATATAGCTATGGCAATTTAAATAAAATAAAGAGATAAGGGAGAGAGAGGCAAACAAATTTATAGTGGTTCGGCTTCAACTCGGCCTACGTCCACTTCTCAAGCTTCACTTGAGATTTTCCACTATTCTTTAGCTTCACAGGGTGCTAGCAACCTTTTCACAGATGGAGCAATCCTCCTCAGATTTTAAACAGACTTTCTAAGTCAAGAACACTGAGTGTACTACTCTTGCAAGGTTAAAAAGAATGTGTTTTTGCTTTCACAGAAAACTACAAGAATTATCTCTCAAAGATAGATATAAAAATGAGACTCTGATTTTTCTGTAATCCTCACACAGGAAAGATAGGCTTAAAGCTATACGACTTAATGTATAATTTCTGAGATAGGATGTAAACAAAAATTGAAGAACACTTCTCAAAAAAATTTTTAGAGAATAGATAAGAGTGATTATAGATCAAAGAATATTTTCTGATTTTTTTTTTTGTAACTTGTTTACATTAGAGGCTGTGGTATATATAATAAAACTTATAGCGATTTATAGGCGTTGTACTCAATCATTACTAATTTGAATATCGTCCACTCCATCATTACTAATTTGAATATCTTCCACTTGAACCTTTTGGCCTACTGCTGTGCTGAGTTGTTTGAACCTCTAGTTTAGGCATTATTTTTGGGTTGAAATGAACTCTTGATTTAAGCAAATATTAAATACATTCAAACAATATTTAGGATAAAAGTTAGGTGAAAAATAATGGGACAAAATAAATTTTTATTCTATTTTTTTCTTTCAAATAAATTAAAACATAATTAAATAAATCATCAAAATAAATTTTGGATTCTATTAAAACATAATTAAATAAATCATCAAAATAAATTTTGGATTCTATTTTTCTTTTTCAAATAAATTAAAACATAATTAAATAAATCATCAAAATAAATTTTGGATTCTATTTTTCTCTTTCAAATAAATTAAAATATAATTAAATAAATCATCAAAATAAATTTTGAATTATATTTTTCTCTTTCAAATAAATTAAAACATAATTAAATAAATCATCAAAATAAATAAGTCTAACAACTTCATTGGTAATTGAAGCATTGATGTGCCAATTGAGTAGGAGGGGAAGTTGGTCTAGGAAAGCATAGAGCTTTGCATGGGCGACAGGGTTGAGAAGATAGCTGCGAGAAATAATGTCACAAGCCCATAAGAGGTTCTTATAAGGAATATCATCTCGCAGGACTTCGAAGGACAAATGGAAAAAAGTGGCAAGCAGGGTCTGATCCCTATATTGCTGGTAAGCAGTTGAGGGAACTTGAGCTTGATAAGGAGTGAAGTGTTGACTCTCCAAGATGGTGAGCCTCAATTCCTCAATCCAATTTGGGTTGGGGGGCAGTGAAGGAGTAGTGAGAGCCTCTCTGAAAGAAGATGGGAATTTAGGTTTGTTCACACACTCAAGCCAATCAGAGGAGCAAAGTTTTTCTATTTTGGCTAAGAGTGCAGGATTGATTCCTAAGGCTTCGTCAGGGTGTGGGGCCCTTCGCACCATTCGGGATGGCAAAGTAGAAGTGTACCGTGTTAAAAGCAAGTTATCCTCAAGGCTGCGTAGACGGTTGAAAGGAATGTATGGGTACACTACAGAGCTACACTTGGAAGGATGGACTGTAAGAGGGTTATCGAATTCAGGAAATCGATGATTGATGCGCTCCCTCATCTGAGGTTGAGTAGGAGTAGGCCAAACTCCCCAGCCAGAAGCTTTGGAAGAATAGGAGGAAGCAACAGTCTCATCCGACGCAAAAGGTTTTGTGGCAGAAGAAGAGCTTCTAATATCCATTGTTGAAAAGTCTTGGACTAAAGAATTGTGAACAATAGGTTCTTGATCCAAAGATCGATGATTTACAACAGCTTTCATGACTTGAATAAATGGAGGTGGATAGGTGTGGCTAATAAATGCATGAAAGTTCTTTCGAGGGCGAACATCAGTATCTAACAACTCTTCGTATGCTTGGTCTATGTAAGAAAAGGTTTGTTTGTCCATGCGAACTGTATCAGCCTTTTCGAATACTCAGATAATGAGAGGTGTGCAAGGCATAGAAGGGAATTTAATGCAGTATAAATGTTGCAGTAATAGGCGACGGTTGCATTTCTAAGAAGATGCAAACCCTATGTACGTCCTAGGACGTGGGTAAAGTGCTTTGATCTACTAATATCACCAAGTATTGGGTATATTAGTGCGGAGGGTAATGTTGGCTATATATTTTGTACAAGCCAATCACAGCTTAACATGTGGCAAGAAAAGGACAATATGGGGAATTAATTCAAGTCTCCAAGTAAAATCAGACACATGGCAATTAGTATTGGTAATCATGGATCTGCGTAGTACTGGATCAAGATGACATGGCTTAATGGTTACCTAGGTATTCAAATTCAAAATCAAGAGGGAAGCCTAACTGCAAAGGTAGCATAGTGGGACTGGCTGTGAGAGAGCATGTTCAACAATCATAGGAAGACATTTCGACGGTTAGAAACCCATTTCGACGGTTATCATTGAGAAGTATAAATAGCAGAGAAGACCCCAGAATGAAAGAGAGACTCAGATTCAAAAAACCAGTCATTTACTTCATATTTTCTTTCCAGTTTTATATTTCCAGTTCTTTACTTTTCTGCACTTCAATTCCTGTACTACACTTCATTTTCTAGGAGTAGTTTCAAATAGTTTGTCACTGTAAACCTCTACGAGGCTGGGTCAATTCATTATAAGTTTTTCATCTACTTAATGAAATTCAAATTCTGAAATTGTTCATTGCTTAGTTTTAGTTATTAATTTCTCCTAAAAAGCCACAAGTAAAAGTCGTCTTCATTGAGGCTAAAAAGAAGTACAACACAATCGCTTGATAATTGGTTAGCAATTATGATCTGTAAGGACTGATTGATCCTTACTGGCACGCTCAAATTTACATCATTAACCTTCAAAAGCTAAAAAAGCTGACACTTTCACACCTAAGTATTCTCTCTATGACCACTTAAGCAATTGCCCAATGTCTTCGAAATTTTTTTGTTTAATTTTTTTTAAAGAATAGCTTTCTTTTCCAACTGGAAAACAGTCCTAGAAACGATTACGTATGGCACTGGGAAATTGTCTTTTTCCCCTGTTTTAGTCGTTTGCTTCAGTTTCACTCCACATTTCTATCCACTGTCTGGAAAAGAAAACACTACTAATAATGGGTCCCAATTCTGTTTGGTGACCCCTTTCACTTTCTGTTTCTGAAAACACTTTCTTTACTTTGCTCTTTCTCTAATGTTCCATCTCCTTGCTTATCTTCAAATGGAGATATCTTCATGTTTCACAGTTTTTTAAAAATTGGGTAAAAGAGAGAAATAAGGGCTGTACTAAGATTCAAATTTGAACATTACACTTGATAAAGAGATTTATTAGGTCAATTCATAGTCATATATTTCACTAAGTTCAAGACTCTGCAAACAGTAGAACGAATCTAGTACGAAGCATAAAACTAATATAGTTTGAATGTTCAAAAATAAATGTTTTCATTCTTCTACTCTCTTTATATCTGTATATACTCTCTTTGAATGCGCTTTGAGAATATTGTTATGTGAGAGTGGAACTTATGTAATTTTAATAATTGTATTATACACACTCTAAATTACGTTATTTTCTTTTTTAGTTATGATTATTTTTTTTTTAGTTATGATATTATTTTGAGATATTTGATTATAATTTTTTTGTATTTGATTATATTTTTTTTATTATTATTTTTAATTATAACTCAAAAAATATAAAGATATACCATTTTCTTATGTAATTATAAAGATAGTCTTTCCCAACTTTACATAGACTACTATTCTTAAAAGTTTATGCCATCAAAGATCTTAAAAGATAGTTTCCATTAGTCTAGCAAAATAATAGATAAAGATGTTGGGCATGAATATTATAATAATAATAATATATATAATCAAAAATTAATAGTAGGAAAGATAATTGTGAGATTCTAAGAGCCATGTTATTACTGTCTTAAAATTGTTTTTTCTCCCCTTGTGAAAATATAACTGGAGTGAAATAGTATTAAGATAAAACTCAAATTGCTCACAATATTCCTCATTTAGTGTAAACGACCATCAAGAGATTTGAATCAAACCATGAATCATAGTTGCCCAAAATAATATAAAATACATATAAAATATATAGGATATATTTGTTTGGATGGACTGGATAAGGGTGATTAGAATTCACCGGACTGTTAGTTTTGAGATACATTATTCCCGGGCTATTTGGTTTGACTGGATTTATATCTCATGTTTGTTTAGTTATGGAATTAGATGTTAGGAAATGATTATTTGGTTGGATATGATATGAATCCTATGTTTGTTTGAGATATTATAGAGAATGATAAATGTTCAAATGACTATTTTACCATTTTCAATTATTTACTAAATAATAGCAATATTAAACATATCTTTAATATTTTAATTATTTTTAACTAGATTAAATAAAATTTTATTTTATTTTATTTTTTACACAGCTAAGTAAATTTATTTTTTAAAAATTAAATAAATAAAATATCAAAAAAAATATATGTTTTTTTTAATTAAAATTTTAAATAAATTTATTTTAAATAATAATAATAATTAAATAATCAAATTAAATAAAACATCTATTAAAATTTAAATAATGAAAATAAATAAAATATAAACAAAATTTTAAAATAAAACATCATTAAAATATCTATAAAAAATTATTTTAAAAAATTAAATAAATAAAACATCAATAAAAATTAAATAAAATTATTTTATTTTTAAATTGAAATATTTAAATTTTATTAAATTTTACTAAATATAATACATAATTAAATAGTAGAGGGTCAAAATGGTTATTTCACCACTTCATCCCATATTCTCCATTATCCCTCCATTTGTGTCTCACCCCTCCCATGGGACCCAATAGTCTAATGGATTTGGAACTAATAGTCCGATGCAAAAATTTTAAATCAAACAATGGACTATTAGTCCAAATGAACTAATAGTCCAATCTCGCCCCTCAATCCCTCAAAGCAAACACCACCATAAAGAACTCTCTCTAAAATATCTCTCTCCTCTTTGAAATCACATTTCTCCTATACCATTTTTGTGTTTTCTCAAAACTATATTTTCCTCATAGATATGGCAAAATATATATATATATATATAGAATAATAGGGATAAATATAATTAACTCTCAATTAAATTCCTATTTAATATCATAATTATCTTAAAGTAAATCCTCATAATATGGTTGTAATGACAATATAAATTTTGTAACCTATAAATCTTGTAACAACTAAATAATAAACCATTCAATCATAAATAACATTTTATTTTTATTAAACTATTCTAATAGTAATGTGGTGTTGTAAAGTGCACTTTAATTCATATAAATTCAATCACTAGTCGTTAGATGAGATGAGTAACAACTTGCATTTGATTTTTACACACATTTTAGCAATGATTAGGCAAATCTAAGCAATAACATGTGTGAGATGGTTTTAATCTTCGAAGTCTAACTTTTTTTACAAATAAATTATTGTAATCTCAGCAGTTTTAATAGATGGTCAAAAAAGTCAATTTTTAGTTAAATTTTTTTAAAAAAAAATTACTAAATTATTGTCATTAGCTAAAAAAATTAAATATTATATCAACTTTTTTATTAAAATTTTTCACTTCTTAAACATATTAACTTTTTTAAATCTTAAAAAGTCAAAAAAATATCATCAATTAAAAAAGTCAAATGTCACATTAACTTTTTACTTACAAAAAATAACTTTTTCAACAAATTCATAAACAAATTAAAATTTTTAACTCCTAAGTAAACAAAAAAATTATATATATATATATATAAAAACTAACGCCAAATGACCACTCAAAAAGTCTTGAGTAGAAGGATAATTTGTCAATTCCACGTAGGAAAAAGAAGGTAACCTAACAATTGGACCGGCCTTTCTAAAATAAGTATTAGTCTTCGACAATAATTAATTTTAGTAGATTATGTTTGTAATCAGGTCTTATTTGTTAATTATATATTTTAGTTAAAAATTCAAAAAGTCACTATAAGTTGTCACATCATTCTTTTTATTTTTTTGTACATCTTTTCGTAAAAAGTTAAAAAATTATTAAAATAGCATGTTCCCATGGCACAATGTCATATATTGTGAATTTTTATTAATTTTAGTAGGACATGTTAAGAGGCTTAAGGAAATTATACATTCAATTCACATGTGTATAATTTTTTTTAGGCTTATTCACATTTGTATAATTTTTAATTCTTTTTTAAATGTGAATCTTGATAACATAAGCTAACAAAATTCATCTTAAATTGAGGTATGAACGGGTTGTAATTTCTACGGATATAGATGAATTGTATAATACTATATAAACATAATTTCTAAAAAAATTCTATACAAAATTGTGTCTCATTCATTGAAAGTCAAAATGCTCAACTAAGATTCACAATTATAAGAATATCAGTGCTATATGATTCTTATATTAACTTCTGTGTAAAATTATATAAATATCATTTTCTGACATGGATAGGCCCATAAAGGCTACAGCCCACAGTGAACAACCCCAAGCCCATCATTTGGAGCCCATTGCATAACCCGGTTGGTAAAGTCCAGGACAGCTGGAGGCCAACTGGGCGTGAAGGGCCAATGACATTCGGACAAATGGCAGGTGTAAGACAGGCCACATTAGCAGACAAAGATCTGCAAAGTTATTGCCACAACACATCACCATTAATGCGGCTCATCACAGCATTTATTGCGACAACACCTCCCCATCGGAACAGCACCCCCTTACCCTGAACAAGGTAAGCTACAGCACAGGTTTTCGGTGATGTGGGCACGTCGGAAGGGACAGTGAAATGATTACCAAAGGATATAAGTAAGCATCGAAGACAAGAAGAAGGTTAAGTTTTCTATCTTTCTCTCTCTACATACTCTACTTCTGCTACTGACTTGCTCGTCGGAGGGTTCACTGGGGGACTACCCCGTTCCCCGTTGAACTTGTTTGCAGGTCACCTAGAGGGCTCGACCATTTAGACCTGAGCTCGAAGAACTTGGATCAGTCCGACCCATCCACGAGAACGAACTGTATCATCAGTTGGCGCCGTCTGTGGGAATCGTTTTTATCCGTGCGCCAGTTGTGCTCATTGTCGCCAGAGGCCCTGTCCCCACAACCTTTTCCTCCTACCCATCAAAGTGTATGGTCACGACTAGATCTATGGCTTCTCACCATAATGCTACCGACCATCAGACCGACCCTCCCAATCCAAACAACCCATCTCAGTATTTCGTCGAGCTTACCAACAGCATTAACCGTATGGTCGAGCAAAACCAGGCCATAATAAATGCTTTACTCCAAAGAAACCTTCTCACGCCTCCCCTACCACCTCCAAATATCCCACCTAGCCAAGAACGAGCCCCAAGCCATACCGTCCTGCAACCTATCCACCTAATTTGGAAGGTTTGCAACCTCCCCTCCCACATATAAATCCACCACCCCCACCCCCGCACCCATCAGTCGTGGCACCGGCCTCCGAGGGAGAAGCCAGCAGCGTTCAACACCTGTCTCCCTCTGATGGCGACAACATTCCCCTCTAGGACGCTGAACTCCGAGCTATGAAGCTCCAACTCCAAGGGGTTATGCAGAACATCCAGCATAAACCCTCCACCACGGCAAACTCACCATTTGTTGCCTCCATCCAAGACAAACCCCTGCCCACCAAGTTCAAGATGCCCACCATTGATTCTTTTGACGGTACGACGGATCTAGTTGACCATTTGGAGGCCTACCGAACCCTCATGATCCTCCACGCCTTCCCTGATGAGATCATGTGCCGAGCTTTCCCCGTGACACTAAAGGGGTCAACTCGACTGTGGTTCAGCCAGTTACCGGCAGACTTCGTCTCCACTTTTCAGCATCTCAGTGACTCTTTCCTGAGCCATTTTATTGGAGCCCAGCGCCAGCGACGCCCGGCCACCCAACTCCTCAACATTCGTCAGACCGAGGGGGAATCACTGCGCAGCTTCGTTACTCGCTTCAACACCGAAGCCTTGCAAGTGGCGGAAAACGACGACAAGGTCATCCTCATGGCTTTCATGGCTGGTCTGCGGTCGTCCGATTTCCTCTTCTCCCTCTCCAAAAACCCCCCGACCTCCATGGCAGCCCTACTTTCCAAAGCCCAAAAATATATGAATACTGAAGATTCACTAGCCGCTCGGCAAGATCCAATAGCTAAAAACCCGACTACCAGAGAAAAGAGAAAAGACTCAGAACCCAAAAACACCCAGTATAATAGCCAAACACACCACTATACCGACCGACCTCCCCGTACTGACCGGTCGGCACCAGCCCGACCGCTCGGTCGATTCGAGCGGTACACCCCTCTTAATTCTCCCATGGAACACGTCCTCAACCAAATCCAACGGGACTGCCCCCTCAAATGGCCCCTACCTTCACGAACCCCTTCCAGTCGGAAAGACCAATCCAAATATTGTCGTTTCCACCAGGACCATGGCCATAACACTGACGACTGCATCAACCTCAAGGATCAGGTCGAGACCCTAATACGCCAAGGGCGTCTCAGCCGGTTCACTGACACCCGCCCACAGCAGAGGCAAAGGACCGAGCCTCTCCGAAATGACCGCCGGCGCACCCTACCCCGGCAGCCAGCCCAACCTAACCAAGGCCATGATCGCCCTCAACAACAGCCTCGTCCGCCAAGTAATCCCCCTCCGCCAGTTGGTGAAATCCGAGTCATTTCAGGTGGCCTTGCTTGTGGGGGACCATCCCGCTCGGCTCAGAGGGCAGAACTCAGAAGATAAGGCAAGGCTCAGACAAAGCAGTTGCCACGGTCGACCGACCCTCCAAACAGCCCAAGCAGTGGACAGAACCGATCACTTTCACGAACACCGACTGTACAGGCATCCGCTACCCTCATGATGACCCTCTTGTCATCTCTGTCCTCATCTCCAATTATAAAGTCAGAGGGGTTCTTATCGACAACGGCAGTTCTTCAGACATCATATTCCTTAACTGCTTCCGCCAGCTCAAAGTTGGGGAGGAAAGTCTATCCCCCCTTCAAACCCCATTGGTCAGTTTCACAGGCGACCGGGTGACTTCCATCGGCTCCATCGATCTCCCCATCACCATCAGCGAGTACCCACGGCAGACCACCAAGTTATTCACTTTCCTCGTGGTCGATTGTCCCTCTGCCTACAACATCATCCTTGGTCGTACCGCCCTCAATGCTTTCCAAGCAATCACTTCAACCTACCACCTCGCCATAAAGTTCCCTACCGACCTGGGCGTGGGGACAGTAAGGAGAGAGCAGACCGTAGCCAGGGAATGTTATATCGCCTCGCTCAAGGAAGTCAAACTGAAGGAGGCCATGATCATTGAAGGACTTGATGTCCGAGATGAAGACGAGCTGGTCAGAGGCGAACCGGTTGAGGAACTCGTTAAGATCCCCATCGATCCCACCAACCCAATGAAAACTGCCAAGATCGGCAGCCAACTATCCCCCCAGGCTAAGGCCGACCTTACTACCCTTCTGACCGAGCACAATGATGTATTCTCCTGGACTCACTCAGATATGCCAGGCATTGACCCCTCTTTCATAACTCACCGCCTCAACATTGAACCCCATTTCCGACCTTACCGCCAGAAGCAGCGCATTTTTCATCCGGAGCGCAATACTCTTATAGCCGCAGAAGTTGACAAGCTCCTTGAGGCTGAATTCATCAAAAACGTGGACTACCCTAAATGGCTGTCAAACGTGGTCCTAGTCTGCAAGCACAACAGCAAATGGCGACTCTGTGTCGATTACTCTGACCTGAGCCGAGCTTGCCCCAAAGATAGCTATCCTCTCCCCCGCATAGATCTGCTGGTTGACGCCACGGCCGGTCATCAAATGCTCAGCTTCATGGATGCTATCTCTGGTTACAACCAAATCCTGATGCACCCATCCGATCGGGAACATACATCCTTTATTACCGACCGAGGTACTTACCACTACCGTGTGATGCCATTCGGATTGAAGAACGCGGGGACCACCTACCAATGACTGGTCAATGCCGTTTTTCATCACCAGATAGGTCGGAATATGGAAGTATATGTCGATGACATGCTGGTCAAGAGCAAGCTCTCCACTGATCATCTGATCGACCTGCGAGAAACCTTCGCCACTCTACGCAAGTATCAAATGAAGCTCAACCCAGAGAAGTGCGCCTTCGGGGTAGGATCGGGGAAGTTTTTGGGTTTTATGGTCAGCCAGCGCGGTATTGAAGCCAACCCTGAGAACATCAAGGCCTTGATTGAGATGCAGTCACCCAGAACGGTCAAAGAAGTTCAAAGACTCACCGGCCGAGTGGCGGCTCTCAACCGCTTCATTTCCTGCGCAACAGATAAGTGCCTACCATTCTTCAGAGTTCTTCGGCAGACTTTTGAATGGACAACCGAATCCAAAGAGGCTTTTCAGCAATTAAAGCAATGCATGGCCAATCCTCCCCTCCTTTCACAAGCAGTGACGGCGAGCCTCTCTTCCTCTATTTAGCAGTGTCAAGCACCGCAGTCAGTGCAGCTCTTATTAGGGAAGACGGCTCAGTCCAACGGCCGGTCTACTGCATCAGTCGAGCTCTCAGGGGAGCGGAGCAGAATTACCTATTGCTAGAAAAATTGTCTCTGGCCTTAGTCACCGCCTCCAGACGGCTCCGTCCTTACTTCCAAGCCCACTCCATAGTGGTCCTCACCGACCAACCCCTGAAGAAGATCATGCAGCAACCAGAACTTTCCGGCAGACTTATGCAGTGGTCAGTAGAACTCAGCCAGTTTGATATCTCCTACCGCCCTCGAACAGCAATCAAGGGACAGGCCATAGCCGACTTCATCCTGGAATTCACCAACCCTAACCCAACCACTGCCTCTCCATCCCCACTAACTCCTGTCGAGCCAGAAGACCCCCATTCTTGGACCCTCAACGTCGACGGGTCGTCCCGCAGGGAAGGTAGTGGGGCTGGTCTCATCCTCACCTCCCCTGAGGGTGGCTATTTCAAATGTGCTCTCCATTTCCTGTTTGATGCCAGCAACAACGAGGCCGAATATGAGGCATTGATGGCAGGACTTCGCCTCGCCAAAGACATTGGCGTTAGCCACATTCGGGTTTTCAGTGACTCCCAGCTCATCGTCGGCCAAATTACAGGGGAATTCGACACCAAGGAGGACACAATGCGGGCTTACAGGGATATGGCACTCCCCCCTATTCGCCTCTTCAATACCTTCAACATCAAGCACATACCTCGGGCGGAAAACTCCAAGGCAGATGAGATGGCTCAGTTGGCCTCTGCAGACCAGTCCGACCTCAGCCATGGAGTCCGCCTCGAATACCTAGCCCACCCGGCCATCTCACCCGACCTACAAGAAGTGCAGTTCCTCCAAAATGAACCCAGCCCCTGGGCCTCCGACATCTTCCTATTTTTGACAACAGGAGAACTCCCAGATGACCAACAGCAGGCCGCCAAGGTCAGGGCTCGGTCGTCTAACTATGTTTTGGTCAGTGGCGTCTTGTACAAACGTGGTTTTTCACGACCATATCTGCGATGCCTTAACTCGGCTCAAGTAACCTATGTAATGCAAGAAATCCATGAGGGAATTTGTGGTAATCATTCTGGCGGCAGGTCTTTAGCCCACAAAATACTCCGTACTAGTTACTTCTGGCCGACTCTCAATCAAGATGCCACCGATTTCGTGCTCAAATGCGATAAGTGTTAGCGCTTTGCCAACATCCCCCATGCTCCCCTTACTGAATTGATCACACTCTGCAGCCCCTACCCGTTCGCTAAATGGGGAATCGACCTAATTGGTCCACTTCCCACCGGCCGAGGCCAGACCAAGTTCGCGATTGTCGCCATTGATTACTTCACCAAGTGGGTAGAGGCAGAACCCCTTGCAACCATCACCGAGCGGAATACAACCAAGTTCATCTGGCAGTCGATCGTTTGCAGATTCAGTGTCCCTCAGGCCATTGTCTCCGACAACGGCAAACAATTCGACAACGCCAAGTACAGGAAATTCTGTGCCGACCTCCAGATTCAACCATGTTTCTCTTCCCCCGGTCATCCCCAAGCCAATGGCCAAGTTGAGGTCACCAACCGCTCCCTCCTAAAGATCATCAAGACTAAGCTTGAAGCTGCTAAGGGACTGTGGGCTGAGGAATTACCGAATGTGCTATGGGCTTACCGCACCACCGCTCAGACTCCCACTGGGGAAACCCCTTGTAGACGCGCCCTTGGGCCTCACTACAGTTCAAGACTCAAATTGTCACGGTTCTTAATCTGAACCAAAGAGTCCAAATCCGGCAAATCGTTTTGAGAAAATAGATTTTTGAAAGAAGTACCAAACATGGACTGCTTTGCCAGATACAGAGTCGCCACCTAAATATTTTATTTTGGGAAATTTAGGAAACCCCGACTCGTTGCCTAAGGCCACGTGTCCGTCATCACCAAAGTTCCCTCGGCTCGGGAACTTGGGTATGATTGGGGAAGGTCACTTCGTGAGCACCCCCGCTCGCCCGATCAAAGATCGGCCTCTATTAACCATGATATCTAGTTTTGAAAACATTATGCGTTCTTATTCCGGTTATTAGCCTAGATTTACTATGTGATGCGCACAGCATACAAGTATAGACTGGGTCGCCTGAATTGGAACGAAACATTTCATGTTTGTTTTGAAAAATGGTTTGATGGTGCTACTCACAAGTAGGCTAAGACGTGAATTTGCCACCCTCGGGTGGGCTTAGAAAAGATGGTTTTGCCACTATCTAGTGGGCTTAAAACTCACAGTCAATGCATTGTTCCAATCCAAATAACCCAACCTTCACCCACAGGCATTCAGGCAGTTATATCACATAAGCATATAGCCTCATGGTAAGCATGCTATCATGGCAGTCACTCACACACATGCAAGGATGCTAAAACATAAAAACTTACCGAGTACTCCAAGCCAAAACAGAAGCTAATTAGAAATCATGCATGATCCTAACTATACAGAAATGCCTAATGCAACACATGCAAAAATGCAACTATAGCAGGCTCGGCTATTCTAAACATGGCATATGGAATGCTACAACTAACATGTATTCAACTCGGAATTGAAATACAAATGCAGTTAGTATGATGCGCCGAGCCCGGTGCATGCAGGACAAATGAATAAATGCAAACATGCTATCATACTGTATGCTAATTGAAACATGCCCTAATCTAACCATCATAAGCTGGTAAATAAAAGGGAGAAAGACGTGGGATTGGAAGACATGCATCATACACACGCACACTTATTACAACATTGCCCTCGCTCGGAGGGTCCGAATAAATAATACAGTCCCAAATAAGTAATACAGTCCAAATAAATACAAAATCCTAATTAATCAACAAATTAATCTAGGAAAGCAATAAATTAGCATGCAAGCCAGGGACTGCCTCAACTCTGATCCGGATGATGAATGATGCATGTTCGGGGTTGCCTTGCGCGGAAATCCACTGCGATGCCCCGATTAGCCTCTGTTTACAATTGTTCTTGGAATGCGTGCCAAGCTTTTGAAAGCTGCTGACTTCTGGTTTGCTGTAACAGAGAGCAGGAAAGGGGCATAGCAATGTATTTTCACATATGTATGCATGCCTCGATCCTCGTGCCACCAATCACGCATCTCGATGCATGATGGTCGAGGAGTCGATTTGCACAACTCAATATGGGATGAATGCACATGAAAACACAAGAAGACCGAGGCTCCATCATGGATAATCCAGAGTGTCGGTGACTGGGAATTGAGACACGTTCCGTCACTCGAAGTACGAAACGTCCCTCGTTTCCTGTGCTCGGGTTAACTCCTACCCCAAACACAATGCGATATGCATGACATGCATGAATGCAACTAAGATACAACCTAACATGCACAATGCTATGAAATGGCATACACAATACACGATGCAACATGGCATACATAATGCTCTAACATGCAACCTAGCATACACAATGCTATGAATTGAAATGGCATACACAATGCATGATGGACTTACACCAACACGAGTGGACCTCAGCCACACTCACATAAGTGGCCATTAGATGAAAAATGAGACTCTCGAGATGCGTGCACGCATGCACGCAAACCGAGGACCGAACCTAAGGCACGAATGCCACTCTACCAAAGCATGGTAAGGCATGGAACATTGTATAATATGATACTAAACAGTCCCGAATCATGAAAACATGGCACCCGATGCATGAGGTGAGACCCGAAACTCAAAACTAGGCACATGGAATGACTTACAGCTATACAAAGCATGCATTATTTGAACATGAAGTATGAAGACAGAGTCAAGGCAGTCCCAAAACATGGACTTTTCCAGTTTAAAGCAAGGCCAAAAAGTGCTAGCAAGATGGCTTGAATTAGCATGCAATTTTGACTAGTAAACATGGTTTACATGGCAAGTACATGATGCACATGGAATCTGACCAAACCATCAAAAATCAGTGAATAAATCACATGAAAATAGGCCCAAATAATCACTGATATGCAACCATGGCATGCAAAAATGATGAGTTTCTTTAGAGGGCCATGCAAGGAGTTATTAGGCACATACAAGATGGAAATGTGGCAGCCCCAAATCAACTCTAAAAATCAAATGGTAGTCCCAAAACCCAACAAATTGACCCTATAAAGTGACTTCAAAGCATGCAAGATGGGGTCTCTTTGAAAGGCCAAAATGACTACCAAGTAAGTCAAGGAGAGAGGGGGTCACCCCCCTCTAATTTGGAAGCTCAAAACAGTGGCCAAGCCACTGAAAATCCACTGGACTTCAGTGGCTAGAAGGCCAAACAAAGCATGCAACAAGGGCTAGGATATAAGGCTCAAAATGGGAGGCAACCAAGCAAAACAAGATGATGTCAAAACAAGACTTTTTCCAGTTTATAACAAGTCTCAAAAATGAGTACAAATAGGGCTAATCTATCATGCAAAAATGGCCCTAAAAGTGAGAATAGGGACAATGGACAGCAGCTGGCCCCAAATGGTGAAGAGCCCTTCAACAAAGTTGAAGAGAGGCTCAAAATAAGGCACTTTACAGTTTACATCAAGCCACGAAAATAATCACAAGTAAGGTCAAACTATCATGCAAGAAAAGGGCCTAAAAGAGGGATAAAGGGACAAGTGGTAGTAGATGGCCTCAAACAGAGGAGAGCCCTTCAACAAAGTTGAAGAAGGGCTCAAAACAAGCCACTTCACAATTTGTGATCAAGTCCGAAACAGCTCACAAATAAGCCTAAAATACTATGCAAAAAAAAAAAGGCCTAAAAGAGAGTTAAAGAGGCAAGTGGTAGAAGATGGCCTCAAACAGGGAAAGACCCTTGATCAAACATGAAAAGGGGCTCAAAATATGATCATTTTCAGTTAGGGTCGGAGCCCAAAAATGTAAGCAACAAAGGCTTATATATGAAGCAAGAAAGTGCAAGTTTGAGGGAAATAGACTCTTACCCTAGAAGAGCAGCTTTCCAGCAGGTTTTGGTCCAAGATTCTGAGCTTTCAACCTCCTCAAATGGCTTCCAAAGTGCTGGAATGGAGAATAGAGGTGTGTATCTAAGTGTTGTAGTGCAAAAGTGCAAAGAAATCCAACTCTAAAGCATGAAACACAAGCAATATAGAGAGAGACAGAGTTTTTGCCCTTCAAAACTCAGAACCCTTGTCTAAGGAAGAGGACCCTTCCTTATATAGAGCAAAGCCAAGCCAAAGCTTCTTGAACAAGCTTTTCTTGGCTTTCATCCCTCCATACACGTGTATGGAGGACAGATATGAGGATTCCAGCTGGTACAAAAGATCTTCCCGAAAACCAGCTGAAATAGGGGGGGTGCCGGCCATCAGCAATGGCCGGCAGTGCCACACTGATGGCCGGCAGGTGTTCACAAATAGCCGGCAGGGGCCAAGCCATGGCCGGCAGTGTCATGCCATGGCCGGCAGTGCACCACAGGGGCCACCCTGAAAGGACCAGGTCAGGGTCCAAAAATGAGACAAAAAGGATACAAGGTTCTGAAAACCCGAATCAGTGTCGTTCCGCTGCGACAGTTCGAATGCTGGGCAAGCAATCGAACCAGTTGTTGGGTGTACCTACAAGCACAACCAAGTCTTAAGGACGGTCAAAAATGGGGTGTCTACAGTTGCCCCTCTTTGACAGAACTCAACAGTCACAAAGTGACGGGAGTGAGTGTCAAAGCCCAGAGACGACCCATTTTTGACAAGGCCGAAGACTCGGACAATCGATCAATATAAGCATGCAGAGATGCACCCGAAGGCTGGGGGCAAAATGCAACTGATATGCAAGATGCAAGAGCACGACCAGTAATCATGCCAAGGATGCTGTAATGAAGCAAACATGCGACAGTTTTAAGCGGGTAAACAACAGTTCTACATATTCCAACGGGAAGGATGTAAGAAAGATTATGCAATTCTTACCACGTTTCACGTGGAGTGAATAGAATACCTGTGCGGCTCGTCTGGCCATGCCAGCTTCAAATGAACCGTACATACAATATCGGGCCTAAAAAAAGAGAAATGAACTTAACAGGCACAATATTGTTAGAATCATGCATAACAATGCATTTGAGAAGCGCGTGATGCGAAATGTGCACAAACACATGTAAGTAAAGCGCACGTGACAATATGCACAATGTGTATAGCAAGAGTTTGAACGCATGTAAGTAAAGCATGCAGTCACGCAGGCAATGTGTAACGAAGCTTGAATTTGAATACATGTAAGTAAAGCATGCGGCCAACGCGTGTAATGTGTAAAGCAGAACTTGAAAATACACATGTAAGTAAAGCAAGCAGCCAACGCGTGCAATGTGTGAAGCAGAACTTGAAAATAGACATGTAAGTAAAGCATGCGGCCAACGCGTGCAATGTGTAATGAAACTTGAAAATACACATGTAAGTAAAGCATGCAACCAACGCATGCAATGTGTAAAGCAGAACTCGAGAGAATACACATGTGAGTAAAGCATGCGGCCAACGCGTGCAATGTGTGAAGCAGAACTTGAAAATACACATGTAAGTAAAGCATGCGGCCAACGCGTGCAATGTGTAATGAAACTTGATAATACACATGTAAGTAAAGCATGCGACCAACGCGTGCAATGTGTATAACAAGCAAAGGTATGAACACATGTCAGTAAAGCACACGCCGAAACGTGCGCAATGTGTAACCACCTAGAAATACATATACACATGTAAGTAAAGCATGCAGTAACGCAAGCAATGTGTATAACAAGCAAAGGTATGAACACATGTCAGTAAAGCACACGCCGAAACGTGCGCAATGTGTAACCACCTGGAAATACATATACACATGTAAGTAAAGCATGCAGTAACGCAAGCAATGTGTATAACAAGCAAATGTATGAACACATGTCAGTAAAGCACACGCCGAAACGTGGGCAATGTGTAACCACCTGGAAATACATATACACATGTAAGTAAAGCATGCAGTAACGCAAGCAATGTGTATAACAAGCAAAGGTATGAACACATGTCAGTAAAGCACACGCCGAAACGTGCGCAATGTGTAACCACCTGGAAATACATATACTCATGTAAGTAAAGCATGCAGTAACGCAAGCAATGTGTATAACAAGCAAAGGTATGAACACATGTCAGTAAAGCACACGCCGAAACGTGCGCAATGTGTAACCACCTGGAAATACATATACACATGTAAGTAAAGCATGCAGTAACGCAAGCAATGTGTATAACAAGCAAAGGTATGAACACATGTCAGTAAAGCACACGTCGAAACGTGCACAATGTGTAACCACCTGGAAAAATACATTATACACATGTAAGTAAAGCATGCAGTAACGCAAGCAATGTGTATAGCAGGAATTGAAATTAGGACAACTCATGATAAAGAAGTGCATAGGGATGTGTGACAAGAAAATGCAAGACAATTGCATGATAGAGCAAATGCATGACAATGCATAATAGGGATAAGGAAAATGCATGACAATACATATAAGGTGCGCATGGCGATGCATGATGCGCAAGATAGCGCGAACAATGAATGCATGGAAAATGCAATCAAGTAAGGTGCGCAAGAAGAGCGCGATGTGCAAGATAGCGCGAACAATGAATGCATGCAAAATGCAATCAGGTAAGGTGCGCAAGACAGCACGATGCGCAAGATAGCACGAACAATGAATGCATGCAAAATGCAATCAGGTAAGGTGCGCAAGACAGCGCGATGCGCAAGATAGCGCGATGCAATGAATGCATGCAAAATGCAATCAAGTGAGGTGCGCAAGACAGCGCGATGCGCAAGATAGCGCGAACAATGAATGCATGCAAAATGCAATCAGGTAAGGTGCGCAAGGCAGCGCGATGCGCAAGATAGCGCGATGCAATGAATGCATGCAAAATGCAATCAGGTGAGGTGCGCAAGACAGCGCGATGCGTAAGATAGCGCGAACAATGAATGCATGCAAAATGCAATCAGGTGAGGTGCGCAAGACAACGCGATGCGCAAAATAGCGCGAACAATGAATGTTATGATAGTAAAGATGCAAAAGGGTGGCAAACCCTAACCATGCCGGAATCATGAGAGGAAGAAAAACAACCAAGTAGGCACGTATACAACGCAACCCGAGATAAATTCCGAACACGCTGAAATCGCGTAAGGAAAGGGGCACTCAAACCACGCCGAAATCGTGAGAGGAGGTCCAACAAACCGCCCAGCGCGTCTACAACGCAACCTGGGATAAATTCCAAACATGCTGAAATCGCGTAAGGAACGGGACACAGAGAGAAACATAAGGACATATCCCAGCTGTTTCGGAAAGGTGTGAGCATTGGAACATATTCTGAATGCTCTTAAACCAGAGAAGAAGAAACATAGGGACATATCCCGATGTTTCAGAAAGGCAAAGAGACATAAGGACATATCCCCGTGTCCCCGAATGGTGTGAGCACCGGAACGTATTCTAAATGCTTTTAACCAGAGAAGAAGAAACATAGGGACATATCCCGATGTTTCAGAAAGACAAAGAGACATAAGGACGTATCCCCGTGTCTCTGATTGGTGTAAGCACCGGAACGTATTCCAAATGCTTTTAACCAGAGAGGGAGAAACATAGGGACGTATCCCGGTGTTTCGGAATGGTGTGAGAAACGTGGGGACGTATCCCGGTGTTCTACAAGGAATGAGAAACATAGGGACGTATCCCGGTGTTTCGGAAAGAGAGAGAAACGTAGAGACGTATCCCGGTGTTCTGCAAGGAATGAGAAACATAGGGACGTATCCCGGTGTCTCAGAATAAAAGATGCGGCATTGGAACGTGTTCCAAATGCTCTAAACTAAAGGAGGTCTAACCTGTCGCATGCGCGAGGAGAAAGAATGATAATTGCAAATGAAACGATGCATAACAATGCAAGTAATGAGCATAACAATACGAGATAGATGTGCATAATCAATGCAATGAATAGGTATAACAATGCTAGTGAAGTGGGTGCATAACAATGCAATTGGAACGTGCATCACAATGCAAGTGAAGTGAGTGCATAACAATGCAATTGGAACGTGCATCACGATGCAAATGGAACGTGCGTGACAACGCATATTTGAAACAAAATGCCGAATAAGGGAATACAAGCCTTAACGAGACCAAATTCAAACGCGACCTCCGATTTACCTTTTGGAGGGGTTTGCAACACACTCAGCTCAAAAACGGGCACACCCTGTTCATATTAGAGAGAGATAACATCTGCTGCTGCTTTAATTGCCATTCTGACTTGAAGCAGGCTTAAGCTTGGGGTCGAGATACATTTATACTTCGGAGTAGTGACAAGGCCGAAGAGGTACATCCGGAGTACAATCACGGAATTCGCTGAAGGTGAAACACACTCAGAGGCTTCGATTTTCCCTCTTTTCTTTTGCTTTGCAGTCCGGAACCTATATAGCTCCAGATAGGTCCTTGTTTTATTGTTCTGACATGACCTGGGTTGAACCCTGCAGTTTTATGAAAGAACAAATACTGTTTTGCACAAATGTGGAAAATGGCACAGCACTCTGAGCATAAGATGATTTTTTTTTTGAAATTGAGAAATGAGTTCTTAACCGGGTATTGAGCCTACGACTGAACACAGCGAAAAAGACTCAACAACGAAAAACAAAAGGTAAACAACATAAACACATCGAGACACGCTCGGAACGACTCAAAGCAAGAATCGAGACAAACAAAACAAGAGACACGACACACAGACGTGTTACAAAGACGAGAGACCTCTCAGTGCACGAGGAGCCAGTTTCTCCGGGTATTATTCCCACCCTTTCTCATTTGTGATTCTCACATCACTCGGCCCTCAGGCTCTTTGTTCTCTCAAAACCCTTTTCTCGCTTTTTCTCTCAACGCACATCTCTCTATTCTTCAATCTCTCATTTTTTATCCCTCCCCTGGGTGGTTGATGGATAAACAGGAAGTTGCGGGGTAATGCCTCTAGCATTTTGCTAGATTCTCTTTCTTCTGCTCACAACAGTGAGTTTCTCCCACAGAGGGATTGCGCTACAACTGGGTGTGTAGCAAATCTTCAGCTGACATCAGTTGATGATGCCCTGCTGGGGAGTTTGGACGCGATCAGATCTGTCCGGATGAGGGAATGGAATATCTTGATCCATTCCAGTTCGTGCTTCGCACTTGGCTTGATACCTCATTGCTTGGAGGGTGAGAGAGCTTTCAGCCCTTTTCTGGTTAACTTTAGTGGTGCCCTTTTCCGGCGGGTATGGTGCCCTTTCTGGCAAATGCATTGACAACAAGGAAAAGACAGGAAGCCTGACTCAACTGTGCCCCTAGTTCATCATTTTGACCATTTTTTTTTTTTTGTTTTGGTTTTCTACTAAAACAATTTTGATCAGCATAAGAGTTTAATTAACATGCTTGTTCAACTTTCTAATTTAAAATCATGCAAGTCAGGCTATGAGCACTGAAAATTTTCCTTTTTTGGGTCCAGGAAAAAAGGTCCAGTTTTGGAAAAAATGGAATAGTTTTTTAGAGAAAATCAGTCAACCTCAGTAAAAATCCTCAAAAACTATTTTTGCAAACGGCCATTCCTCAACGAGCATGAAACCTACTCCTGAGATGCACAACCTCGGATCCAAAGGAAAACTGCCCCGTGCTTGAAGAGAGTTGTACGGCAACGGAAAGTTGCCCCTTGTTTGAACGGCACCGCGGCGCATTGAATGGCAACGGAAAGTTTTCCCTTGTTTGAATGGCACCGCAGCGCATTGAATGGCAACGGAAAGTTGCCCCTTGTTTGGATAGCACCGCGGCGCATTGTAGTCAGTCCTCAGAGTGACGAACACAACCAAATTCTCGGATTCAGAGAAAGCAAAGATGATCAAAACCATTACATGGACACAATCGAATTTGAATTGTTTTACAGCTGGACTTCAGGATGAAGTTGCCTACGTATCCCAAAGATGGGAATCAAGATTTACGTAGTTTGGGGTAAGGTACACTCGGGTATTAACCTCTCCTTTTTAGGCTCTAACTCTTGCCAAGGCGCCCGTCGCGGGTTTTTGACCTTGCGAGCTTTGTTCTTCTTTCTTTCTTCTTTTTTTTTTATATTCTTTTCATTCCTTTTTCTTCTTCTTTTTTTGCATTTTTCTTTTTCTTTTCTTTTTGCATTTTTTGTATATTTTTTTTGTCTCGCTCTAACTTTTGCCTGGGTCGCCCTTCTGGGTTTTCGACCCAGCGAGCCTCTCAAAGGGTAAAAGTATAGCTTGGTCCATGCCAAACGGTTGTAGGGTTTTGAAGTCATCCGTATCCAGGAGAGTGGCTGTTGATTTGCAAGAGGACTCATCTTCGGCTCTTCGAGCATATTTGACATCTTTGCCCCTAGTTCGAAGGGTGCTTCCGACCTAGCTTCGCAAGCTGTTTTTGGTGAGATCTGATCTTCTTGATCTGACTTTGGTGCCTCTTGTTCGAGGGCTGTTTCAAATCTGGCCACACAGGCCTCATATCGCAGTTGACCATTGAACACTCTGAACCCAAGGTCAAGGTTTGAAAGCAATGGCTCAAGTCTCGAGGCTGAGAGCGATCCTAAGCTGCACAATCTCAAGAGCGATTCCACACAAGTCTTCACAAGACCGTGCAAAACATTTTGTTTTTGAAAGTTTTTTTTTAAGAAGGCGACAAATTGCTCGCGCTGAAGATAGTGTGGAACCAGTCTGGGTCAAGCCAGGGTCCTTCTCAGTACTCATGCTAACAAGCACGATTTCATTCATTTAAAAAGCTTAGCATGCCTCTCTTTCTCTCAATTGATCAAAGTTTTGCAAATCCCGAGGAATTCCTTCATCTTCGTTTTCACCGCAGTGTTCAAAAAGTTTTGGAAAACTTAGGTCAATACAATAATCTCAGAGCACAAAAGAGCAGGTGGAATGCACTGCCGTTTCATTCCAATCCTCTGGCACAACCTATCCAAAATAGTGTAGACGTCCCCCGAACGCCCTGGGAGGATGACTCCCGTTCTGTTCATTTGGGTTTACTACAGTTCGGACTCAAATTGTCACGGTTCTTAATCTTGAACCAAAGAGTCCAAATCCGGCAAATCGTTTTGAGAAAAACAGATTTTTTTGAAAAAGGAGTGCCAAACATGGACTGCTTTGCCAGATACAGAGTCGCCACCTAAATATTTTAAAATGGGGAAATTTAGGAAACCCTGACTCAGTGCCGAAGGCCACGTGTCCGTCATCACCAAAGTGGTCTTGGCTCGGGAGCTTGGGTACGATCGGGGAAGGTCAGCTATGAGCACCCCCTTTCGCCCGGTCCGAAGACCGGCCTCTACTAACTGTGATATCTGGGTTTGAAAACTTTATGCGTTCTTATTCCAGTTATTAGCCTAGAATCACTATGTTATGCGCACAGCAAACAAGTATAGACCAAATCGCCTAAGTTGGAACAAAACACTACATGTTTGTTTTGAAAACGGTTTGCTACTCGCAAGTAGGCTAAAATGCAGGTTTTGCCACCCTCAAGTGGGCTTTTATAAAAGAAGGTTTTGCCACTATCTAGTGGGCTTAAAACTCACAGTTTTAATGCATTATTCCAATCTAGGTAATTTGACCTCCATCCACAAGCATTCAAGCAGTTATGTCACATAAGCACTTAGCCTCATGGTAGTCATGCTATTATGGCAACACTCACACACGTGCAAGGATGCTAAAGCATAAAAACTCACCTAGTACTCCAAGCCAAAACAGAAGCTCATTAGAAATCCATGCATGGACCTAAGCATACTGAAATGTCTAATGCAACACATGCAAAGATGTAATCTAGGCAGGCTCGGCTATCCTAAACATGGCATGTGGGATGCTACAATTAACACGTATTCAATTTGGAATTGAAATACAATGTAGTTTGTATGATGTACCGAGCCCGGTGCATGTCAACAAATGCATGGATGCACGCATGCTATCATACTGTTATGCTAATTTAAATATGCCCTAATCTACCATCATAAGCAGGTAAATAAAAGGGAAGAAAGAAGTGGGGGTTGGAAGATATACACCACACTCACCTACACTTATTACAATTTTGCCCTCGCGCAGAGGGTCCGAAAGAATATACAGTCCCAAAATAATACAGTCTGAATACAAAATAAATTATTACAAAAAATTCTAATTTAATTAATAAATTAAATGCAGCATAGAAAAGGGCGCAGCCCCGCCTTGGTATGCGCGAATAAAGCATGCTCGAATCCGACTTGCCCGGAAACCCGCACCATAACACTGCTGCCTCTGTTCTTACTGCCCTATTTCTCCAAAAAATGCTAAGGTCCCAGAATACCTTCCTTGCATGCTGCTGCACACCACCGGCTGGAGGAAGTGCCCACCGGCCATCCAAAATTTCTACCGGCTGATTAGGAGTTTATCGGCCACCCATATAGTGCCGGTCGGCACTCTATAATGCCGGTCGCCATAAAATTCCTGCAGAGGACAGTTTTGACAGCAACAGCAGACAGACAGTGCATGGCATGGAATTTCAAGCAAATATGTGCATGGACACACTCCCTATCATGCAATGGACTCAAGGGAGCATGGCCCTCGACCCCCGGGCCATCAATCACGCGTTTCAATGCATGATGGCCCAAAAGCCAAGTTAGCAACTTTGATTTCAAATGTCATGCAAACCAAACAAACACATAAAGCCCAACCTCTATCACTTGATCAAGAGGCAAGGCATGCATGCCAATGCTATGCAACCTAGGCATGTGATCTAGTATGCAACATGGGCATGCAAAGGAGCAAAGTAGACTAGACACGCAACCTAAACATGTAAGCAAACAAGGCATGCAACAACATGCAACGATGGACTTAAACTAACATGGATGGCTCGCAAGCATGCCAAAATCAGTGGCCATGGCAAAATGAGACACTCAAAATGCGTGCACGCATGCACGCAAACCGAGGACCAAACCTAAGGCATCAAATGCTACTCTAATAAGGCATGGCAAGGGATGCAAGATGGCATACAAGCATGTGAATTTCAGAGGCGATAAATGATGCAAAACAGCCCCGAAACATAGCGAAATGACACTAAGTGCATGAAACGGACCCGAAATGCAAGATTAGGCACATGAAATGACCTATAGCTATATCAAACATGCATAATCTGGACATGAAGCATGAAGACAGAAGCAAGGCAGCCCCAAAAAAAGCATTTTTTCAGTACAAATCATGGCAAGATAGCAAGCACAAGCAGGGCTAAAATGGCATACAAAAATGGGGGCCAAGAGAGGTATATGAGACAACCCACAAATGCTGGCCCCAAACAGAGAAAGGGCCTTCTACAACATTTAAGATGAGCCAAAAATATGATGCTTTGAAGTAGATGACAAGCCCCAAATCAGTATACAAACATGCTCAAAATGCAATGCAAGATATGGGGAAAAAGAGAGCCACAACATGAAGTATACAAAATATGCATCAAACAGCAAAATACCCTTCATGGGACATGGAGAGGGGGTCAAAATAAGACCCTTTTCAGTTCTGATCAGGGTCGAAAAACAGAAGTTCAATGTGCTAACAAGTCATGCAAAAATGGGGACCAAAGAGGGGTAATGAAGCAAGTCATACATGGAGGTCCCCAACAGTGTTGAGCCCTTCTTCAATGTTGAAGAATGGCTCAAAATAAGCCTCTTTACAGTTTACATCAAAGCCCAAAAATACTTGTAAGTAAGGCTAACCAATGAAGCTAAAAAATGCAAGTTTACGGGAAATGGATGCTTACCCTTGAAGAACAGCAAACCAGCACCTCTTGGACCAAGTTTAGGTGCTCCTAAGCTCTGCAAATGGCCTCCCAAGTGCTGGAATGGAGGATGGAGGTGTTGTGATAGGTGTTGTAGGGCAAATGGTGCAAGAACAAAGGTGTTTGGAGGCTTGGATAAGATAGATATAGGGAGGGAGGTGGGATATATGTGTATATATCAGGTATATCAGTATATTTTCTGGTTTTCTTGCTCAAAATCTCCAACCCTAGACAATGGAGAAGAAGAAGGTCTTATATAGACATAGGAAATGGCTTGAAGCTTCTCCAAGAAGCTAAATCAAAAGGGGTCAAAGGGGCAAAGGTTCAAGGCTTCTAGAGGAAGCTAAAACAGCTGGCCAAGCTTCCCTAAGAAGCTTGGCCAAAGGGTTCAACCTTCTAGAAGGAAAAGGGGCCAAAAGGGTGGAAAGGTGCAAAACAACCACACATGTGCATGGGGGGTCGGGTCTGTGCACTCCAGCTGGCACAGCTGGCATGCACCATGCCTGCAAGAGTCAAAAGGGTCAAATCGGCCATGAAAAAAGGTCATCGGCCAAATAAATGGCCGGTCGGCACAATAAATGGCCGGCCTGCAATCTTTTCTGGCCGGTCGGATAAATTGAGTGCCGGTGGGTGGCCGATGAGGTCAAAAAGTGCCGGTGGATATCCAGATTGAAGCCCCGGAAGTTATCTTTCCAATGGCGCAAACCTTGCATTAAAATTCCTTCCGTGGAAAAAGTTATGCCCTTTTTGGTGAAGCCGCGCAGACTCGATCCAACCGGGATGATGCCCAACTTCAACCAATCATACCTCCCCCACCCGGACTTGGTTTTGAGAGATTCTTGAGTGCAAAATGAAGCCCCAGAAGTCTTCTTTCCAATGGTTATGGCCTCATAGCTTAACTCCAAGTGTATAGATAGATGAGCTTGATTTAGCGAGGACTGCTCGACTCTCTTCTACCCGGATTCATGCCGAACCTCTTCTCCAACTTGTTTTCTCCCCTCTTCTCCTCTCCTCTTCAACTTCAAACCCCTAAGTAAGGTGTTTTGAAAGATTTTTCAAAGATTTCATCTCTCTTTCATTCATCTCCACTTTGTCCTTGCTCGATTTATCAAAAAACGCACCATTTACCGAAATGCGAGCGTCGGAACATCGTGGGAATTTTATTTCAAAAATGTTTTGAAAGAGAGGGTTTTAAGGTCTGAAAACCATTCAAAATAGCTTTGGTCCAAAATGGGGTGTGAAGTTGAGATTTGTCTCTCTCCTTGCCGAAGAAATTGAACCTTCGCCCTGCACACCTTTCAACACCAAGTAAACCATCAGTCGCGCCCAAGTCTTAAGGGCGGTCAAAAATGGGGTGTCTACAAATAGCAATAAGCACGGAAACATGATAGCCACAGCTGTTTCATTCAGATTTCCTGGTTGCAACTGGCTTCTCAGCAGAGACAGACTCAAAAAGAAAGCAAAAGGAGTAATTACAAAACAAAACGGTGTTCGAGGCAACAACCCTGGAATCACCTAACATTCTATACAAAGGGGACTGACTTGCTACAATAGGACAGACCCTTAAGCAAAAATGACTGACTCAAGACAATGAGACAGACTCAAAACAAAACAAAAGACTGACTCGATACCCAAGCCAGAATTTACAAAAACTAGCAATCACAGATGCTCAAAAATGCGTGCCAGGCGCCACATCCAAAATACGCCGAGGGTCGCCTATAGGTGGTTCACTCCTCGATCACATACTCGCGGTATCATCAAAATCCAAGAACTCTGTAGTGACCGACTTGGCCGAGGTAGGCGGGAGAATGACCTTATCGTCAATCAAATCTTGCACTTCATGACGAAAGCGGAAACAACTGTCGGTGCTATGACCGGTTTGCTGGTGGTACGCGCAGTACAAAGTAGCATCGTGTTTAGCTGGAAGAGGATTCAGGAGAGGCCGCGGCTCAAGGGGTGTAAGATGCCCCGTTTTAGCCAAAATTAGAAGTGCCCTAGACAAAGGCATGTAGAGGGGATGAAAGACTCTACGCCCTCGAGGCAGATACTTTGAAGCCTGTGGATCCTCGCTAGACGTACTAGCAAAAGGGTCGGCAGGTGCGGCCTTGGATTTCTGATCTTTTGTAGGTGCGGAGTTGGGAGTGGGATGAACTGTTCTGGCATGACGGGGCCTGTCCCGGTTTTCTGCCTGGCTTGAACTGCCCGTGGCTGGAGTGGGGAAAACATCATCCACGATCTTGGTTGTGACCGCGAGCACCTGTTGTTTACTCATCCCCCCGGCTTTCAAAGCCTCGACTGCCCACAGCAGTCGTTCAATGGGATCGGTGTCTGCCTTCATTTTGTTCTTCCCTCTGGCCTCAGCCTGATCAAGGGTTTGGGTTAGTGATGATACGTCATTGTTGAAGGCCATCTCCGGTTGGCTAAGCTCGATCACAATCCGTCTCAACAGCGGGGGTTCCTGTGGTACAAAACTTTCAGCATATGGTGCGGCTGGTGGCAAAGTTGACATTCCGTAAGCGAGATCTGCCACGGACCTCTGGAGGTCACCTATCATCCCTATCAACTCGAATGTGGTAGGCTCACGAGCCTGGTACAACTGGGGGATCCAGACCGGGTGAGCCGCAGGCGACCTAGGTGGATGCGGTATATCAACGTCGGTCTCACTTTGCAGGGTGATTCCTCGATCTAACGCGGCTGCCATAACCACAATCTCTTCTGAATTCTGTGTCATGATAAGTCCACTGCTCTGAACGGTGACTGACGGATCAGGTATTTGTCTTGCCTCAGCGAAGGAGAATACTAGCTATTCTGAACTAACTCTCTGAACCCCCCTTGTAAGAGAAAACACACAGTATTTCAGCCCAAGCAAAATAGACACAAGCATAGCCGAATCACTGTACTCTACTACTGATCACTGTTCTGCAAAATCACTACCCCAAAACTGAATCTGATACTCGCAGATATAACTGATCCCCAAAATACTGATACTAATGCCCGCAGGCCTGATGCCCAGACTTGCAGACTGGTATACGCGTTCCCTGTAGAGATACACTCTAAAAGCACATAGCAAGCAAGTGAGAGCCAAAACACCCCTATGTTGGGGTAGGGTTTCCCTGTCCTATTTTGTCAGGAGCTAGGGTTTCACTATGCACGCAGCGGTTTCAAACAACCTAAAATCGGGTAAGCAACCTGTTCTAGTTTGGAATAGTCACTATGGATTTCGATATGCACTAGGTCGAATGGTCAAAAGGGTGCCCCGGTAAAACCGGGGTTTGTGTTCCCATACTGGCAGAGCCCACAACCGGTTAGCCTTATGGTCATGCCTTGACAAGACAAGCCTCCGGCAAACCGTTCAGGAATAGCAGATGGCAAACACGGTGTCCTAGGCGCACCAATGCAAATGCAATGCAAAGAAACACACAAGTGTAGTCAAAACCAGATATCATGAGTTCGAGTTAACTTCTCTAAATCCCCAGCGGAGTCGCCAGAAACTGTAGACGCGCCCTTGGGCCTCACTACAGTTCAGGACTCAAATCGTCACGGTTCTTAATCTGAACCAAAGAGTCCAAATACGGCAAATCGTTTTGAGAAAACAGATTTTTAAAAGAAGTGCCAAACATGGACTGCTTTGCCAGATACAGAGTCGCCACCTAAATATTTTATTTTGGAAAATTTAGGAAACCCTGACTCGTTGCCTAAGGCCATGTGTCCGTCATCACCAAAGTTGCCTCGGCTCGGGAACTTGGGTACGATTGGGGAAGGTCACTTCGTGAGCACCCCCGCTCGCCCGATCAAAGATCGGCCTCTACTAACCATGATATCTAGTTTTGAAAACATTATGCGTTCTTATTCCGGTTATTAGCCTAGATTTACTATGTGATGCGCACAGCATAAAAGTATAGACTGGGTCGCCTGAATTGGAACGAAACATTTCATGTTTGTTTTGAAAAATGGTTTGATGGTGCTACTCACAAGTAGACTAAGATGTGAATTTGCCACCCTCGGGTGGGCTTAGAAAAGATGGTTTTGCCACTATCTAGTGGGCTTAAAACTCACAGTCAATGCATTGTTTCAATCCAAATAACCCAACCTTCACCCACAGGCATTCAGGCAGTTATATCACATAAGCATATAGCCTCATGGTAAGCATGCTATCATGGCAGTCACTCACACACATGCAAGGATGCTAAAACATAAAAACTTACCGAGTACTTCACGCCAAAACAGAAGCTAATTAGAAATCATGCATGATCCTGACTATACAGAAATGCCTAATGCAACACATGCAAAAATGCAACTATAGCAGGCTCGGCTATTCTAAACATGGCATATGGAATGCTACAACTAACATGAATTCAACTCGGAATTGAAATACAAATACAGTTAGTATGATGCGCCGAGCCCGGTGCATGCAAGACAGATGAATGAATGCAAACATGCTATCATACTGTATGCTAATTGAAACATGCCCTAATCTAACCATCATAAGCTGGTAAATAAAAGGGAGAAAGACGTGGGGTTGGAAGACATGCATCACACACACATACACTTATTACAACATTGCCCTCGCTCGAAGGGTCCGAATAAATAATACAGTCCCAAATAAGTAATACAGTCCAAATAAATACAAAATCCTAATTAATCAACAAATTAATCTAGGAAAGCAATAAATTGGCATGCAAGCCAGGGACTGCCTCAACTCTGATCCGGATGATGAATGATGCATGTTCGGGGTTGCCTTGCGCGGAAATCCACTGCGATGCCCCGATTAGCCTCTGTTTGCAATTGTTCTTGGAATGCGTGCCAAGCTTTTGAAAGCTGCTAACTTCTAGCTTGCTGTAACAGAGAGCAGGAAAGGGACATAGCAATGTATTTTCACATATGTATGCATGTCTCGATCCTCGTGCCACCAATCACGCATCTCGATGCATGATGGCCAAGGAGTCGATTTGCACAACTCAATATGGGATGAATGCACATGAAAACACAACAAGACCGAGGCTCCATCATAGATAATCCGGAGTGTCGATGACTGGGAATTGAGACACGTTCCGTCACTCGTAGTACGAAACGTCCCTCGTTTCCTGTGCTCGAGCTAACTCCTACCCCAAACACAATGCGATATGCATGACATGCATGAATGCAACTAAGATACAACCTAACATGCACAATGCTATGAAATGGCATACACAATACACGATGCAACATGGCATACATAATGCTATAACATGCAACCTAGCATACACAATGCTATGAATTGAAATGGCATACACAATGCATGATGGACTTACACCAACACGAGTGGACCTCAGCCACACTCACATAAGTGGCCATTAGATGAAAAATGAGACTCTCGAGATGCGTGCACACATGCACGCAAACCGAGGACCGAACCTAAGGCACGAATGCCACTCTACCAAAGCATGGTAAGGCATGGAACATGGTATGCAAACAAGCAAATTTCAGCACTGAAATATGATACTAAACAGCCCCAAATCATGAAAACATGGCACCCGATGCATGAGGTGAGACCCGAAACTCAAAACTAGGCACATGGAATGACTTACAGCTATACAAAGCATGCATTATTTGAACATGAAGTATGAAGACAGAGTCAAGGCAGTCCCAAAACATGGACTTTTCCAGTTTAAAGCAAGGCCAAAAAGTGCTAGCAAGATGGCTTGAATTAGCATGCAATTTTGACTAGTAAACATGGTTTACATGGCAAGTACATGATGCACATAGAATCTGACCAAACCATCAAAAATCAGTGAATAAATCACATGAAAATAGGCCCAAATAATCACTGATATGCAACCATGGCATGCAAAAATGATGAGTTGCTTTAGAGGGCCATGCAAGGAGTTATTAGACACATACAAGATGGAAATGTGGCAGCCCCAAATCAACTCTGAAAATCAAATATGGTAGTCCCAAAACCCAACAAATTGACCCTATAAAGTGACTTCAAAGCATGCAAGATGGGGTCTCTTTGGAAGGCCAAAATGACTACCAAACAAGTCAAGGAGAGAGGGGGTCACCCCCCTCTGATTTGGAAGCTCAAAACAGTGGCCAAGCCACTGAAAATCCACTGGACTTCAGTGGCTAGAAGGCCAAACAAAGCATGCAACAAGGGCTAGGATATAAGGCTCAAAATGGGAGGCAACCAAGCAAAACAAGATGATGTCAAAACAAGACTTTTTCCAGTTTATAACAAGTCTCAAAAATGAGTACAAATAGGGCTAATCTATTATGCAAAAATGGCCCTAAAAGTGAGAATAGGGACAATGGACAGCAGCTGGCCCCAAATGGTGAAGAGCCCTTCAACAAAGTTGAAGAGGGGCTCAAAATAAGGCACTTTACAGGTTACATCAAGCCACGAAAATAATCACAAGTAAGGTCAAACTATCATGCAAGAAAAGGGCCTAAAAGAGGGATAAAGGGACAAGTGGTAGTAGATGGCCTCAAACAGAGGAGAGCCCTTCAACAAAGTTGAAGAAGGCCTCAAAACAAGGCACTTCATAGTTTGTGACCAAGTCCGAAACAGCTCACAAATAAGCCTAAAATACTATGCAAAAAAAAAAGGCCTAAAAGAGAGTTAAAGAGGCAAGTGGTAGAAGATGGCCTCAAACAGGGAAAGACCCTTGATCAAACATGAAAAGGGGCTCAAAATATGATCATTTTTAGTTAGGGTCGGAGCCCAAAAATGTAAGCAACAAAGGCTTATATATGAAGCAAGAAAGTGCAAGTTTGAGGGAAATAGACTCTTACCCTAGAAGAGCAGCTTTCCAGCAGGTTTTGGTCCAAGATTCTGCGCTTTCAACCTCCTTAAATGGCTTCCAAAGTGCTGGAATGGAGAATAGAGGTGTGTATCTAAGTGTTGTAGTGCAAAAGTGCAAAGAAATCCAACTCTAAAGCATGAAACACAAGCAATATAGAGAGAGACAGAGTTTTTGCCCTTCAAAACTCAGAACCCTTGTCTAAGGACGAGGACCCTTCCTTATATAGAGCAAAGCCAAGCCAAAGCTTCTTGAACAAGCTTTTCTTGGCTTTCATCCCTCCATACACGTATATGGAGGACAGATATGAGGATTCCAGCTGGTACAAAAGATCTTCCCGGAAACCAGCTGAAATAGGGGGGGTGCCGGCCATCAGCAATGGCCGGCAGTTCCACACTGATGGCCGGCAGGTGTTCACAAATAGCCGGCAGGGGCCAAGCCATGGCCGGCAGTGTCATGCCATGGCCGACAGTGCACCACAGGGGCCACCCTGAAAGGACCAGGTCAGGGTCCAAAAATGAGACAAAAAGGATACAAGGTTCTGAAAACCCGAACCAGTGCCGTTCCGCTGCGACAGTCGAATGCTGGGCAAGCAATCGAACCAGTTGTTGGGTGTACCTACAAGCACAACCAAGTCTTAAGGACGGTCAAAAATGGGGTGTCTACACCCCTTTTCGCCTAACATATGGCGCTGAGGCGGTTATTCCGGTGGAGATCGGTCTGCCTACTCCCAGGGTTTTACATCCAGATCCAACACTCACCGAAGAACTCCGTCGGGCAGGCCTGGACCTAATTGAAGAACTCAGGGAGACAACTGCTATCAGATTGGCCTCATACCAACAAAAAATGAGAACACACTACAACCGCAAAGTCCGACCAAGGGAGTTCGCTGTTGGGGACCTTGTCTTGAGAGAAGCCACTCTTGCCACCAAAAATCCGACTGAGGGTAAATTGGCAGCCAAATGGGAGGGACCTTACATTGTGAAAGCCCGACCTCGTCCAGGCACTTATCGACTTTAGGATTTGGAAGGACGAGACCTCCCGCACCCTTGGAACGCCGAACACCTGAAACGTTACTTTTAATAAACCACTACTTTTGTATTGCTCAGTTATTGTATTTTCTTTTCGGCAAATTCACACGCTTGAACATTCTTGTTATTTTCTCACGCAATGTAACTTTTTGACTTTTATATACCCCAGTTATCTATATGGTGTCTCAATGACGTTCTGATCACAGCACTCACCAAAGCCTCAGCCACACTGAGCACTAAAAGCCTCGTTCAGACCGAGCACTCAATGCCTCAACCAGACTGAGCACCAAAAGCCTCAGCCAGACTGAGCACTAAAAGCCTCGTCCAGACCGAGCACTCAAAGCCTCAACAAGACTGAGCACTAAAAGCCTCGTCCAGACCGAGCACTCAAAGCCTCAGCCAGACTGAGCACCAAAAGCCTCAGCCAGACTGAGCACTAAAAGCCTCGTCCAAACCGAGCACTCAAAGCCTCAGCCAGACTGAGCACCAAAAGCCTAAGCCAGACTGAGCACTAAAAGCCTCGTCCAGACCGAGCACTCAAAGCCTCAGCCAGACTGAGCACCAAAAGCCTCAGCCAGACTGAGCACAAAAGCCCCAGCCAGACTAAGCTTGATGCACTCGGCCAGACCAATCCTCACCCAGACCAAGCATTACAAGTCCCAACCAGACTGAGTACCGCCATTCCAGGCCCAAGACTGAGTCACTTGCAGCACCAGTGAAACTTCATAACCGTGGCATTAGTAGAACACTTAGTCGCAATTCCAGGTCGAAGTTTTTACCCCACTCCTTGCTTAGTCACATTCCAAAGACGTTCTTACATTTTTCCTCTACTGATTAGATTATTTCCTCCCCCACCAAGCATGACTCAAAACTCCCATCCATTTCAGCAATGTGGCAAGCATAGATACATAATGTTATCACATTTTAAATTCCACTCTGCATTGAGGAGTTCTTTACTTTACTCTGTATTGAGTTTTTATTACAAGTCCAATTTCACCCTGCATTGAGCAGTTCTTTACTTTACTCTGCATGGAGTTTTCATACAAGTTCAAATTCATTATGCATCAAGGAGTTCTTGAATTTAGTTCACACTGATTTATACACAAGCAAAAGCAATCGACTGAAAACACAGCTGCAATTTTATTCATTCACAAATGTGTACACAAGTTCATTACATCAATAAAAAAATAAAAAATAAAAAAACAAAAAAACAACAACAATGTTTGTACAAAGTCTTTTTCTTCTTCCTCCCCAGTTACTCCTCCTCACTGGAGATGAGATCTTCTTCTTCAATGCCCTCATCTAGGGGGGTTTGGGCCACGTCGTCCTCCCCAATTGTCACATTACTGAGGTCTAAGTCTGGGAACAGTTCTTCAGCTCTGCATTTGAACATCTTCCAGCCACTATCCCAGAACTCAGCCATTTCGTGCTTGTAGAAGTCTGACTGCTGGAAGCTCTCAATAACTCAGCCACTGTCCCACCACTTCTGGGCCACCTATCCTTCCTGGGGTCCCCTCCACTTCTCCCCCCTCAACCCCCTTGGCAGCACTGGTTTCCTTCACACTTGTCTCCCTCCTCCTCTTCTAGGTAGGCTCTTCCTCACTTCGCCTCAACCTCTTCTTCTTCTTCTTCTTCCTCACGCCCAACGCCTCCATCTCCTTCAAAGACCTCTCCTTCAAAGGGTCTGTTGGGGGCGGCCGTAGCACAAATTCGCCTAAGTTTTTCTCTCCCAAGGGTTTGGGGCGAGGTCGAATCCTCTCACTTGCAACCGGTTTCGGTGGTCGGTCGACCTGGGACTCTTTGAATTTTTGGGCTTTAGCAAGGATGGTCTGATCTTCCGCCTCCTGAGCCCTTCTCCTCGCCTCCAACTTCGCTCGGTCGAGGTCCTCATTACTTGGCTTTGGACCCAACCCTGCCTCAAATAATGCAGATGGCTGAACGAGCTCGTCCCATTTGGCCCCTTCTTTTTCCCTCCACTCCTTCACCTTCTTCACCCTCCCCTCCGCGACTGCTCCCAGTTTTGGCTCCACAGACCTGACGGGTACTTTCCAAATGGTGCACACTCCAAGCCCCCCATTGGCCGACACGTAGAACCATCGTGGTCGCCATCCTTTGATCGACGACGCAGCCCCGCCACCAACCCTTTCCCCGCTGCTGCCTGCAGAGTAACCCACGTCTCTTGCTACCCTGAGGCCTTGTAACATGCAAAGAATTCGTCTACTGTCATGGCCTCCCCTCCATTCGCCTTCGGCCATGCACTTGCACAGGCCAGCAAGATCTTCCATGCATTGGGCATTAGTTGGCCCGGTGCTACCTCCAGACGGTTGAGCACATCCACCACCACTTGCGGCAGTGGCAACCTCAATCCACCCTTCAGAGCCTCCTCATAAAGGGAAAACTCTCATGGCCTGGCGTCAGACGGCCTTTCCGTTGACGTCGACAGCAATAACTCCACTTCCACAGGGATCTAGTATCTTTCGCGGATAGCCTCCAACTCCGCCGCAGTAACCGTGGATTTGTCAGCCTTCGTGTGCCAATGATCTGGTTCCGCCTGGCTGATTGGCTTCGGAGCCGCTATCATAGTGGACGCATGAGATTGTACCACCGGTTCCCCCACCGTCACCATTCGCGTCTCCGTCCTATACCGTGCCGCTAACTCCTCTGCATCGTCCTCACCAAGTGGATCCACCCTCACATTCACAGCTTCTTCTTGGGCCATTTCTATGGTGTGTCTGCGTATTGCTTCTGATGCAGGCGCAAGAAAGTTAAAAAAGTGTTGCAGAGGTGTATCGTGAGCAATGAAAGAACTAATACTTGGGACGTTTTGAGTTTTTGTACACAAGTAAGTGAATCGAATGATGCCAAAAGCCCACGGTTTGCCCGTATTCCAAGGATCCTAATTAATTTTCGCCAGTTTGAAAACTTTTCAAATCATCCTCCAAAACTGCCTTTTCAACACCCATAATGACCTATCATTTCATTTCTACTTCAACGCCTAACTTCCCCCTCAAGATGTTGCCACGTGTACGATCACGATGCACTGTCTCCTCCCCTTACCCTGTCTTTTCCACTTCAAATCATCACGTGACATGCCGCCTCTCGAGCCCCGCCCCCACCCGCTCGGCCTCCCCCGCAATCGGCACACCTCACGGTCGACCCTTCCACTCGGCCTCCCCCGCGGTCGGCACACCTCACGGTCGACCCTTCCACTCGGCCTCCCCCGCGGTCGGCACACCTCACGGTCGACCCTTCCGCTCGGCCTCCCCCGCGGTTGGCACTCCTCACGCTCGGCCCACCAACTCGGCCTCCCTTAACGGCCGGACTCATCTTCCTCATTACTATTCCCTTCGTTGGACTGAAGCTGCACTTGGGAATGGGGGACTACTGACATGGATAGGCTCACAAAGGCTACAGCCCATAGTGAACAACCCCAAGCCCATCATTTGGAGCCCATTGCATAACCCGGTTGGTAAAGTCCAGGACAGCTGGAGGCCAACTGGGCGTGAAGGGCCAATGACATTCGGACAAATGGCAGGTGTAGGACAGGCCACATCAGCAGACAAAGATCTGAAAAGTTGTTGCCACAACACATCACCATTAATGCGGTTCATCACAGCATTTATTGCGACAACACCTCCCCATCGGAACAGCACCCCCTTACCCTGAACAAGGTAAGCTACAGCACAGGCTTTCGGCGATGTGGGCACGTCGAAAGGAACAGTGAAATGATTACCAAAGGATATAAGCAAGCATCGAAGACAAGAAGAGGGTTAAGTTTTCTATCTCTCTCTCTCTCTACATACTCTACTTCTGCTACTGACTTGCTCGTCGGAGGGTTCACTGGGGGACTACCCCGTTCCCCGTTGAACTTGTTTGCAGGTCACCTGGAGGGCTCGACCATTTGGACCTGAGCTCGAAGAACTTGGATCAGTCCGACCCATCCACGAGAACGAACTGTATCATCATTTTCAAAATGAATTTTGTGTGGCTAATTTATTCTTCTTTTTTTTGGGCATTAGCGTCTTTATGATTAAGCTCATTTAATATGTTACGTTAATCAAAGTCACATAAAGATTTAAGTAATCATTAAAATAGAATTTTGATAACATGTATTTTTAAAATAGACATAATTATATGTTCTGCATGAAAATAAAATAAAAAACACAACTTAACAAGACACTTGAAAATATCTGAAGAATGCTTAAAAATTCAAGTGACATTGATTTATAAGAATATTTATTTAAGTTTTTAAATTTTTTTCAAATTTTAATTTGATGAAATAAATGAAACAAATAAAAAAAATTAGTTTTTCTATTTTTTAGGACCAAAAAAAATTAGAATTAAAAATCAATTTCAAAAACTCAATTAAGCAGAAAATTTTGAAAGCATCAAATAATTTTAGAAGCAAAGCTTAAATGGGCTCGTCACCAGTGGGGTGCACGGTATTCATTTGCTAGGCAGAAATTATTTGGTAGTATTAGAATATAATCACATATAGTATTTTAGAAATGTTTTGATTGGTAAAAATGTAAGATTTACAATTTTGTATTAAATGATTGAAAGATAGTAAGAGACATGATGGGAGTGTTTGGGAATATGGTGGGATTAAAATAACCTACTAAAAGACAAAATAAACTAAAATAGTTAATGAGATAAAATGTTATATCCAATTTATAATCATTTCACTTTTTTTCTCGCAATTATCAAATTAATATAAAAAAAAAATTAGCTAATTTCTCAAACATAACTATTTTAATTGAATTAAAATAGCCAAAAAATTATATAACTAATTAAAATAATTAACTTTCCAAACAAAGCCGGTATATGGTGATTGGTAAAAAGTACAGAGGGGGTGTTTGGTAAAAAAAAATTTCAACTTAAATCAGCTTTTGGCTTAAATTAAACTATATTAGTGTGTTTGGTATAACTTATGGACATAGATTATGGCTTAATTTATGCCAAATTCGACTTAAAAGTTGAAGTTGTTCTTGGGATGCTTAATTTTACAGCTTATGCGGAAAGCTGTTTAGTCCAATATGTAATGACTTAAATGCCCCTCTTATATTTCAACTATTACAAAAAACCCACCGATATAACATTTGTTTTCAAGCACTGTTCACTTGAGAGGGAGAGACAGAGGTGATTTCTGACAATGACAATTTCTGGCGAGTGCGATTTCCGGGGAACGCAATTTCCGGCGAAGATGATTTCTAGCTCTCAACACTGTTCTTAACTCTCTCTCTCTCTCTCTCTCTCTCTCTCACACACACACACACACACACACACACGAATCAGACCTCTCACTCCCTCCCTTTCTCTCTCTATCGCGCATCAATGTCGTCGGCGGCTAGGGTTTCGCTCTCTCTCTCTCTCTTCCTCTCTCTTTCCATCGCGATCTAAAACTGGAAATCATCTCTGCCGTTCGCTCTCTCTCCGCTGCCTCCCGCACTTACATCGACGGCTGGTCATCTCTGTTGATCGCTGTTCGCCGGCTAGGTTGAAACCCTAGCACCGGCGGCTGGGTTGAAACCCTAGAAACAAATTGAAGAAAAATTAAAAAAAAAATCAATATTAATTGGTATTAATTATTAATAAATTAATATTATATATTTTTGTAATGAATTAATTATTAATTGATACTAATTGATAGCAATTGTTGATTATTAATATTAATTGATACTAATTAATAATTTTAGTATTAATTGAGACTAATTAAGAAATTGATACTAATTAATAATTTTAGTGTTAATTGATACTAATAAAAATTAATTATTAATATTTATTGATACTAATTAATAGTTTTAGTATTAATTGAGACTAATTAAGAAATTGATATTAATTAATAATTTTAGTATTAATTGATACTAATAAAAATTAATTATTAATATTTATTGATACTAATTAATAATTATAGTATTAATTGAGACTAATTAATAATTTTAGTATCAATTGACACTAATAAAATTTAATTATTAATATTAATTGATACTAATTAATAATTTTAGTATTAATGGAGACTAAAAGAAATTCATACTAATTAATAATTTTAATATTAATTGATACTAATTAATTTTATAATGGAAAAAAATTATTACAATAATACTTCCATTACATTTTTGTCAAATATATCAATTTTTATATTAGTTGACACTAATTAATACTAATTATATTAAATTTTATTAATAAAATATTTTTTTAAAATTAAAATTGAAAAAAAAATGACAAAATTATCATTTTTAATCATATAAGGACAAAAAGGATAATTATACAGTAAAAAGTTATTTTACAGTTTATTAACCAAACACTACTCTACTACTTAAATTCATAATTTCACAGTTACACCAAACAGGTTAACAATTCATATTCACAATTATAAGTTATAATCTGTTAAGTTATAATCTATAATCACTTTCTCACAGCTCTACCAAACCGGCCAAGAGAAGTGACCTTCCTAAAATGCACCAAATAATTTTTCTTGGTGGACACTGTAGCATAGTAACAGCAACGCCATTAGCAGCACCAAGATCTGGGATATAATCGGTTAGTTGGTAGGACTTTTTCGGAAACTGATACTTGGTTGAAAGTTGACAAAGAGTCGGCCGCCGGACAAACATTTTACCAAACAAGTTTTTATTTGAGTTTTTTAAATTTTTGTAAATATAAACAGAAAACTGAAAACGTAAGTGTTACCAAACGGCACCTAAGTTAGTCAGATATTGTTAATTTTTTATTTATTCATATTTGTATTTTTAAAAATAAATTATATTATTATTTAAAATATTAAAATAAATACAAATATAAGTGGATGAAAGGGTTAACAATATCTGATTAACTTAATTTTTTACAGATATATTTAACTTGATGTACTCTAAAATGTAAATGGTTTAAATTATCAAAACGACCTCGAAATAAGCTCATAAAACCATATAACAATGCTTGTTGTGCATCCAGCACAACAGCTATCCAACTACCAATTCCACGCTACTCTCCCATCTCATGAGAAGTTATTGGGCCCTTAGATGAGTGTTTGGATTAAAATAGTTATATATAATAAAATAGATTATTTTAATTAAATAGAATAAAATGTCATATCTAATTAATAATTATTTCATTTTTTCTCTTACAAAATTAAGAAAGTTAAAAAGTCTATCTCAAACAAAACCTTTTAGCCCAAACTAAATAGCCAAAAAATTAAAAAACCAACTTACATCCAAACAAACCAAGTTAATTGTAATTGGTAACAAATATACATTTTATAATTTTATATTAAACAATTAGAAAATAAAAAAATCCATGATAATTTATAATTTTATGTTAAATGAATGAAAAGCAAAAAGAATATGATCATTTATAACTATTAAGAATATAATTACGTGGTACTTCTAAATCATGGCTTTTGTCCAGTCCTTAATCGGATTGGACCGTGCTGTTAGGCTTGTGGGGACCCACCATGGGTTCCGTTTTGATAATCTGAACAGTTCAATGTGTAGAACTCGTTGAGTACTATATGCCTGTAAAAAATCACGTTAATCGGATATCGATAGCTATGTGATCAAATTAGTTTTGTATAAAAAAAATGGACGGTGAATAAATTAACGGTTGACAAAAGTCTGCTTTGATCACATAGCTATCGATATCCGATCAACGTGATTTTTTACAAATATATAGTACTCAACGAGTTCTACACATTGAACGGTTCAGATTATCAAAACGGGACCCGTGGTGGGCCTCCACGGGCCCAACAGCACGGTCCAGTTCGATTAAGGACTGGACAAAAGCCATTCCCATTTTTCATTTATCTCAGGCAATGGCGGAGGCACCTTAGGCCCAGGGGGGTCACGTGCCTCAATTGGGTTTTGGGAATATTTTTTTTTTTAAACATAAAGAAAATATTTTAAATATAAAAATTTATAAAAATATTATTTAAAGTGAATGGCAATGACATTTTAAAATTATGAGAATAATAATTATTATTTTGATTGAAAATAAAGAGATTATGATAAGTCATATTATTATTTATGAAAATTTCAATGTAATAGTGATGTCTATCGCTATTGACATGCAAACATAATTAATTTCAATGAAGATATAAAAGTTATTGGATTGTTAGTTACATTTGACATGTGGAGTTTATCCTCCATGTTTATCCTCCATGTGTTTCTTTCCATTCATAATTAAAATGACCATTATATAAATTATAATCAAGCAATACATTTTCAATTATAAAAAAAAAAAAAAAAATTATAATAGGTCATAATTAATATCAGAATGAGTCATAACTAACTATTACTTGATATATAGTCATAACCAAAATAACAATCACAAGAGGTTATAACTAAAGTATATCTAATACTATAATGTGTTATAACTAAAGACCGCGAAAATCATAATTGCGACGTATGATAGACACTTTTATTGCAGTATGTTTTATAAAATTCCTCTACTAAAATATATCATTTCTATCTCAACTTATCTTCTTTTTTAAATTTCCAATCCACTTATAAAATAGTTACTCCCCAATATTTGTGTAAAATTTAATCTCAAATCCTTTAATTTAAAATTCACATTTATCCAAATGAACTTTTAATATTTAAGTTTAGTAATCTCTCATTGTTGTTTATTATGAAAAAAAATAATAATAATAATATTGTCATTAATTTGTGTCTCGTCTCCACTGAATTCCTATCTACGCCACTGATCTCAGGTTCTGACACATGCACCTGGTTAAAGTAAGACACCCCTCCCACATGTAAAGTGAAAATTAATAGGGAACCCAAGGGTAGGTGGCATTGTGGTTAAGACTTGGGGTTTATACCCCACGGTCACAAGTTCAATTCCCCTCTTCCCTGGGCCAATCTCCTGGGCGAAACACAGTTGGTTAGAAGGTTGGACCTCAAGTTGTCTAATCAGCACTTGGTGTGGGTTCAATACTCCCCCGCTGTGCGAGTCCTGACTTTAGCGGAGTTTGTCTTGGGAGGTCGGGACAAGTTCCCAGATTATAGTCTCCTCGCTCGGAACGGCTAACATTACACCTTGGTGATCTCTACAAGGGGCGCTGCCTTAGACCTGCAGGAGAGTAGAGAGGATTTTCCTGTAACAAAAAAAACAAAAATTAATAGGGGAAATATTATTGAGTGGAATGTGAAAAATAAAATTATAAATTAATGAGAAATTTTATAAATATAAGAAAATATTATAATTTTTTTTTTCTTCTTATCATCACTTGGTGTAATAACCCTAAATTAGTATTGCCCTAGAGTAAATTTATGCAAAAATTATAAATGAGTGAGACAATTATAATTGCATTAAAAAAATTGATGTAATTATGATACACTACATCCCCCTAATTTTTGGCCCCCTAATCCCCCTAAATTTCAAACCAAGGCAAAAAAAAAAAAAAAAAAAAAAAAAAAAAAAAAAAAAAAGAAAGCCCAAAATGACGTCGTTTTGGACATTAGGGGGATTAGGGAGGGCATTTTTAGGGGGACAAATCATTTTCCTTTTTTTTCTCTCCAAATATATGAATGAAGAACTTACATCATACATACAGGAGGCTTACATTTTTATAAAATTAAAAGAATAATACTTGAGACCCCCTTTTGGGGGTCACCCCCTCACCCCCTTTGCCATGTGTCAGGGAGTGATTGGAGGAGCAGGAAAAAAAAGAAAAAGAAAAAGAAAAAGAAAAAGCAACCAATGAGAAAGAGAGGGGGTCAAAGGGGGTGATGGGAAAAGGGGAGATGAATCATTGTTGAAATTAAAATTAGGAAAATGATTTGGAACCCTAAAACTGTCCCCCTAATCCCCCTAATTTCCATTTTAGGCAACTGTTTCCTTGTTTTTTTTTTTTTTACTTGATATGGAAAGTAAGGGGATTAGGGGGGGTTTTTTTAGGAGGATGTAGCAAGACCCTTAAAATTATTTCCCCATTGTTTTACCGAAAAGTACTTTTCCTAAATTCATGTAGTGTTTTTAGAGTGTTTAAAAAATTATTTTTGAATTTTGAATTTTTTAAAATAATTTAATAAAATATAAATTTGATTATGGATCAATCACTTAATGACACAAGATATTTTTATTGTTAACAGATTTTAAAAAACTAGGTTGTGAGTTTCAACCTTAGAGACCTCATAATATTTTACAAAATTATATATAACATACATAAATTAAAATATTAATTTTTTAAAATTTCTTTTCTTATTAACAATTCATCAGATTATCATTAACGAAAGTTAGAGGTTGCCATTGGAATAGGAATACAAATTCATACTCTTGTTCTTTTGTATTTTTAACCTCATAAAAAGAAGTGCGAGAGATTATCATTACTCTTTTATTTTCCTTTAGCTAACTCATTGAATAAACTAAAAAAATATATTTTTTAAAGGTCTTATAATTCAAATATTAAAAAGTTTTGAGAAAATCGGTGAAAAGTCTATCTTAAAAAGTGTATAAGGCATTAAATCCAATGAAAAATCTTATTTAGTGATAAGGATAAGCCAAAAAAAGTTTTCAGAAAATTTTGTCGGTGTTGGAAAAGTTGTCGGTGGTGATAGCCGACAACGATTGACAACAGCATGTGGTAATAATGAGGTAGAGAAATATGTGATATTTAAGAGATAAAATATTAAATGAGTAACATATATCACATTTCAACAGATAGGTTATTTGGGCGAATTCACAAATAGGAAAATAAGCTTGATAAATTAACAAATAGATAAATTGAGTGATTGTAAGAGATAGGTTGATTTGATTTCAACAGGTAGTGTCCTTTTAGATAAATTATGCCAATTTGACTCAAAAAAAATTAGAATTTGGGCCTAATGGCCCCAAAAACTCAAAAATAGACCAAATTCAAAAATTCAAAAATAATCCTTTTTTTTTTTTGAGTGCTTGTACCAAAGATACAATTGAATTTTGTCTTCTTTTGAATTAGTGGTCATGGACACGGAAAGAGCTAAACCTATTGCATTGCTCATCATGCTTGCATCACTTTATGAGTTCATTCTAAATTATCATCAGTGCTTGAAAAAAAAAAGAAATTTTCCAAGAAAAATTAAATTAAGTTTCAACCTGTGTTTGTAAGGATTTCTTTAATTTTGATTTGATCCATCCCATGAATTATTTGAAGTCTCCTCTTTTGAGTTATAAAGGAGTATTTATTTATTTTTATTGAAGATATTTAGATTCTTAAAAAAGTCAAAAAAATAGAAAATTTTCAAATTCTTTCAAACATTAAGAAAAGGTTAGGAATAAAGGGTTCATTTCTTCAAGATGAAGATATCTAACTTATTGGTATTTCGTATTACTTCATGAAATCTCATCAATAATGTTTCAAGGCTTGATTTTGAGTATTGGAAAATGAAAGAAAAACAATCATTGATAGATCCCACTTGGGTGAAAATAACAACAATAAAACTCTTCATATGCAGCACTATTATTCTTAATAATAATAAAAAAAAATTATTAGGTAATCTCAAAATATCATACGGGATTGTCTAAATGGTGCTTCCGACAAATGAGAAATCGCAAAATTCATTAGGTGGGTATATCTCTTATCTCCCAACTACCTAACAAAAATGAGCTAGTATTGTCTTACTCGTAAAATAATTTGCTACATAATTGGTGAGAAACACTACATGGACAATATCACATAGTATTCAAAAACTATAGAATAATTGCATTTTCTTAACACAATCTAATTAATGATAAGTCTAAAACTTTCAACCTCTAATATTGTGTTTAAGAAGTTTGATTTTTTTTGTTAGGTTAAGAAAATGAAAAGAAAACTAATGAATAATTGTCAAAAAATTAATTATCTTGGTTCACCCACAAAAAATTGAATATACATGAACTTAATTTCTCTCTCACTAAGCATAGCATAAAAGAATGAACACGAGCTGATGAATCCAATTTTAAAATTTCGGGTAACAGTCCCATGTTCTAATCTTTTGGGATTATAAAGATAATAATGATTTGAAAGTATATACTACTTATATTTATTTGTCTGTTTTGTCCATTTAACCTACCTTTTCGTTTATACCACTATATCACCCATAACCGTTGCTGGTTAACTCTTGACTTTTTTGGCATTTGGCAACGGTCCGAGGTAGTGAGTAAAAAAAATATCATCTAAAATAATAAATTTTTCTTTCTCACAAAACAATTTCATTAATCTTATTTTGACAATAAAAATAAAACAATTTCTAAATTTAATGGTATATGCATTCTTATAAATAGACTTCTGACCAATTTATCTTAAAAGAAATATATAACATTTTGAATGCCACTTATAAATATGAAAATCTTTTTTTTTAAAAATAATAATGCCTGAATAGTACATATTAATGTGTGTATGAGAGGAAAAAGATTAGGTATTGTGGGGATATGGTTTTAGAAATACTCTTCAGATCCTGGGAGACGCTCTTGATCCTCAGCTAGTCACCTGCAAAGACACAAAAACTCCGGTCGAGGGTGCCGGGGTTAGCACTCCGACGGGCAAGTCAGCTCCTATACTCAAGAAAACTTGTTTTCTAAGTTAAGTGAAGTTATTCTTACACACCTTTCCAAAAGCGCTGCTTCTCTATTTATATCTGTTCCTTCTGAGGCCTCGGGGCCTGGGCCTACTTTTCAATCATTACCCGTTCTTCTATTCGGCCTGAAAGATCCTTTCTCAATCGGTTTACGTATTGTATTCGGCTCATTCTAGTCTTGCAGGGTGCAGCCGGTTAAAGTCTGCAGGATGCGGCCGGTTAATGTCAGTCTACTAAAATATGCCCCTTCCGATTTATCCATTTATTTGGCTCCCACAATTGCCCCCCGAACTCCCTATTGACGGTAGTTAATCGGCGTGTTTGGTTTAGAATTCGAAAAGCTTAGCATAGATCAGGCGGCTTCACGTTCTCCAAGGCATCAGGGGATGTCAGAAGGCGCACACCTTTTCGTTTATCATTACACTTTCCCGCGCCATTCATGTGTCTCGCATTTATTGCGATTTGAAACTTCAGTCCTTTTGGATGCACATTTCATCGATCATCTGATACGTTTGGACCGCCAGCGCACATCTCTCTTACTCACATTTTCTGCAACTTTCGCCCGTCTGCCTTTGCTTCATCCGCTCGTAAGTCTTCTTCCCTTTTCTTTGCGATCCTATTCTCTGTTTATCGTTTTTACTTTCGGCGAATCCTTGGGTTCCCGTTGGAATGGCTAAACACTTGAAAGACCTACTTTCTGAGGGTCGCATTTCTGGATTCCGGCGACATTTTTCCATCCCCGATGACGTCCATTTGTCTCTCGTAACGGACAGCACTCTAGATATGGAGAGAGAGGATCAGAATACGATCGTATTCCCCCTTCTGTCCATTGCAGAGGGCGGAGTTCGTTTCCCCTTACATCCATTGCTTAGGGTCGTTCTTCGCTATTGGAGTCTGATTCCTTCTCAGCCCAATGTAAATTTCTTTCGAATCATTATGGGGGTTATAGAGTTGAATCGACGCCTTAGGATCAATCTCGGAATTCCGGCCATTCGGCACTGTTATGCTTTAGCCAAATCTTCTGGTCGGCTGGGGCGGTACTTCCTCAGGTCCAAGGATACTGACCATCATTTGGTGACTATGCTTGCCAGTTCTGGTAAGAGGGTTGACGATGTAATGGTCAATGTCCGAGGTAACTGGGAGTTCGCCGAAGGCGAATATCGCCTAGACCCCATTCCCAGACATAAGGGTGATCCAGGTTACCACGTAGTATCTTATGTTTGTTGATCTGTTTTTTAATCGGCTCTATTTCCTGAAGCTTTCCTTATTTTTTGCAGATAACAAATTGAAGAAGATTCTGACGTCAGTTGACGACGCGGTCTTAAGGGACATTAAGATTGCACTCGACTACTTCGGTCGCCCAAACGTACAAAAACAAGGGAGAGCCACCCGCATTTTACTCCGCTATGAACCCACTTATACCACATTCTCGACTGCGGAAAACATCCCAATTCCACTCAGCGATCAAAACCTTTCGGCTCTTATCTTCCCCAGCTACAAGAACCTTAGGCAGATTGGTCTCGAAGATTTTGATTCGGGGCAAGACGTAGAGCCGGTAATAGAAGTAGTTGCCGATCCGGCCGGAGAATTCACCGGGGAGGCCGAAGAAGTTGACGAGGCCGTGCGCTCGGCGTTCGAGGCTGCCGGACTTAATCAGCCTTCCTCACCATCCGCTTCGAGTCAGGCAGAAGTTTCTCCCAGAGATATTTTCGCGAATTTGGGCGACCTACCCGGCGATTTCTTTGAAGGTATGGCCAAGGAAAGCCTTACGCAAATGGCATGTAGGAGAAACGCCGAGCGAATGGCTGCTCGACAAAAGGCCGAGGCCGGCGAATCTGATCCCAGTTTGACTAAGGCCTCCGTACCCACTGTTGAAGGGATGGTTCAGGTTACGCCGGTTGAAACGGAAAAAGGGGGTGAACAGCAGGCCGGTGAAGAACGGCAAATTCCGGAAGAGCGCAGTCAAAAATGTAGCGCCGAGGGGGAAGCCAGTTCAGAAATTAGTCCTTCTGTCAAACGGCCTCGCCTCGAAGAATCGGACGTGGTTGCTCCTTTTGTTATTCAGCCAAAGATTAGAGATACGTCGATTTCTTCCGATGCTTCTGCCATTGAGGATCCGGCCGTTGAGTTGAGCTTGGCGGCTTCGATTTCCTTGCCGGCTGACAATGCAGCCTTTTGCGCCGTGCCGGATATTATGGCCATAGCCCTATCTGCGCAGTCGGCACTTCTGGTAGGAATCTTAAATCTATTTCTAAATTTATTTTTATAAAGGTATCTAATGATCCCTTATTCTTGCAGACCGTCGGCAGGATTGCTGACTTGGGCCGCCGCCTGCATGATGCTCTTGGCAGAATTGACCGTTTGCAAGCCGAAGTGGAAGGTCAGAAGAGTAGAGCGGAGTTTGAAAAAATGAGGGCCGCAATGGAGAGCGCGCGAGCCGAAGCAGAGAAGGAGAGGGCTCGCACTGCTGAACAGCTTCGTTCTGACGCTGAGGCTAGAGCAAATGCGAGTGAGGAATCGCTGAAGCTCTCAAAAGACGAACTTGCCAAGGCGGAGACTCAGCTAGAGGAGCTGAAGGCGGCCAAGGAGAGAGCCGAATCTGAGGCTTTTGAGGCGGGAAAAAGCGCCGCTTCCACGGAATATGTTGATGAAGTTTCCAAATTTGAGAATTGGGGGTTCAAACATGGGTGGCTCAAAGCCCTTACTGCCGCTGGGGTTACATTGGTTTTGCCAATTCCTTACGAGCAAGTGGATGTTGAGCCACTCGAATCCGACACCGAGGAGTGATTTGGGAGGCGTTTCCTAATTTATTAAGTTTTTTGTGTAAGTTTTTTGTTTGATAGGGTTTTGTTGGTTCAGGGTAGTTTTCATGTATAAATTGGTTACTATCTTGTACGCAATTTATTAATGAACATTTCCTTGTAATGTCGCTGCTACTTGTGCACAATTTGTGTGATTATGTTAATGAAACATTTTGCTGAGTTTGGCTCAAAGCCTTTCGCTACTTTGCGTAAAATTGTTGCTGAGTTTCAGCTTTTAGAGATTGAATGTCCTGTGTCAATATTGATTCATCTTATGAACTGTCAATTTGTGAGCCGGCTGGGGTACCTTAGCCGAATCGATTGATGAATCTGCCCTTGCCTCAGGCGGTTCCTGCGGAGTCGGGAGCCGGCTGGGGTACTTGAGCCAGATAGCTTTTAGAGATTGAATGTCCTGTGTCAATATTGATTCGTCTTATGAACTGTCAATTTGTGAGCTGGCTGGGTACCTGAGCTGAATAGATTGATGAATCTGCCCTTGCCCCAGGCGGTTCGATTCCCGCAGAGGTTAGAAAAATCGATTGGGGAGCTAGCTGGGGTACTTGAGCGGGATAGATTGATGAATCTGCCCTTGCCCCAGGCAGTTCGCGGTTATGGTAAAATCGTGCCCCTGCCGTCGACTCAGCTGGCGTCGGGCGATTCAGGATCTCCAATTAATGAGATTGCCTCGAACGTGCTGCCTCTGTGAAGGATAAATGAACAAAGGTACATCCTTTATGAGCTTGGTGGACAACTGACTCGAGCTCCTGGGGGAAGACTGATTGCGCGAATGTCGAACCGACTCTTCTTTAACAGTAAAGGGGAAGCGAAGACCCTAGCTGAGCTTGGCGGAGATATGAATCGAGGTGGTGAACCCTCGTGGGCAGGAAGTAGGAGTTCCAGGGGTCGAGAGAGGCGTCAGTCTCGCCGACGTCGCAGTAGATCGCCCAGGCGAGAAAAGCAGTCGCAGGGTAAATCTCCACAGTCCCGAGTCGAGAGGAGATCCGACGCGAATCCGTGCCCATTAAGCTTTGCGGTATTTGTGAAGAATAGACCCATGACGGAGGCGGACTCGATCGTTCGAGACCCAGACGTAGCGGTCGACTTTGCCCGACAAATATTTCCTCTTGAGGTTCAGCAATCAATGCTGGGTCAACAGGACTACGAGGTGTTTCGCGAGGGCATTCACGGCACGGTGAAGGGGCTTTACACTGCTTACGAAGTCGGCATGCGACTGCGCGTTGCCCGTCAAGAGATGAAGAAGAAGGAAGAACGTATTCGAAGTTTGGAGGCCCGCGTGGAGGCGGCCGAGCGGGAACTAAGGAAGACCAAGGCGGCTCAGGCACAATCCACCGCGCACGCGAACCCAATTGTGGAAGAGAGGGTTACAAGCCGGCTTATCAGCTCCGCACTTGCCGACCGAGAGACGGCAAGTATGTTCGCAATAGAGAGCGCGAAAGGGAGGGCCTATGAGAAAGGTTTCCATGAGGGCCGAAAAGTGGGAATCGAGAAAACCAGGGAAAAATTGGCCGAAGAAGTGTGCCGATGTGAAAACCGTGGGTTTAGGCACAGTTGGATCAAGGCATCTCAAGCCGCAGAAGCTCTTCGAGCGTCGGGAATTGATTTGGCATCACCATGCTACAGGAGTAAAGATTTTCCGTTTTCTGCTTTTGAAGTTGAGAAGAGTGAGGATGAGGGTGACGCCGTATGAGTTTAATAGTTGTAAGATTGGAACGCAGGGCGCGTTTGAAACTATGTAACTTGTTGTTTTATTGAATAAAGAATGTTTCATTATAAATGTTTCGTTGTCATTCATATTCAGCATATGTGTATTTCGTGTTGCTTAAATGTTTGAATGTCTAAATATTGTCCGACCCAGATAGCCGTTAACTGTCCGGCAATACATGGGCGTATCGGCAGGATCTGCACGTGGGCAGGATCAACACGTCCGCGGCGACTGTTAAGGTTTTATTGAGGCTATTTCAACGGCCATTTATTTTTGATTGGGTCAGCGCATTGATGCTTGACCAGTTGGATTAATGGCCTGGTCAAGGGTGATCAGCATGTGAAGATTTGGCCGACCCGGTTTAATAAATTTATTTCACTTTTGCCCAGCCAGCGCGCGTTTCGGCCAACCGTCGAGATGGCGGTCGTGGCGAATGTCAATCGACGCTTGTCTTATTCAACCAATGCGTTTTTGGGCATTAATAAATTTTCTTGGGATTGGGACCTCGAGATCGCGGTTGTTGCTGAGAATAAAAGGAGTAGGCGCTTCGCACCGATAATCCCACTTGACTCATCATTCTTTGTCTGGGATGGTGATTTTGGTTACAGAGGCTCAAACTTCAGTCAAGTTTGGTGTTGAGATGGTTTGCAGCAGAAAACCTGTCCGTGAGGGAGTTAGGTCATCCAAAGAGCTTGAGATCTGTGAGTCTCCAAGTCGTCGAAGCAGATCACCCCGAAAGGAGAGTCAACAACTGTCAAGTTCATTCTTTCTTGTCCTGGATCTTTGCCTTGACATTGTCAGTGGTGTCAGGGGGAGTTTGGCGCTATGCAAGTCGTGGGCTTAAGCATAACTGGTTCAAGGCGGTGCACGCCGTGGAGAGGTTTAGGGCGACGGTCGTTGATCCGGCGATGCTGCTTTATCGGCGCGTCTTGTTCCTTTTTTGCTTTCGATATTGTAATGTTCGAATGCGGGTTGTATTTATGTAACAGTTGTTTAATCAAATAATGGTTTTATTTTAGACCTATTTGCATGTTATTATGAATTTTGCTTGTGTACTAAAGCACATTACTTCGAATGTATGATCTGTTCTAGTATGTTAGATAGGATCAATTATCAATATCTTTTGTTCGTGCTAATGTTTGCTCCGGATTCGGAGACACAGTTAGCAGCCAGCACTGTATGATCTGTTCTTGAACCCAGGGCCCATTCGGCCTTAAGGAGATTAATCGGCTCGAATCCGAAATCTTAATCAGCCCTAAGGCGTCATGCGCCAAAGGGGGCCCCGAATCCAGAGACTTAATCGGCCCTAAGGCGTTATGCGCCAAAGGGGGCTCCGAATCCGGAGACTTAATTTGCCCGAAGGCGTCATGCGCCAAAGGGGGCTCCGAATCCGGAGACTTAATTTGGCCGATCGTGATATCCACGAAGGGCGCTCCGAATCCGGAGACTTAATCGGCCCTAAGGCGTCATGCGCCAAATGGGGGCTCCGAATCCGGAGACTTAATTTGGCCGATCGTGATATCCACGAAGGGCGCTCCGAATCCGGAGACTTGATCGGCCCTAAGGCGTCATGCGCCAAAGGGGGCTCCGAATTCGGAGACTTAATCGGCCCTAAGGCGTCATGCGCCAAAGAGGGCTCCGAATCCGGAGACTTAATCAGCCCTAAGACGTTATGCGCCAAAGGGGGGGCTCCGAATCTGGAGACTTAATTTGGCCAATCGTGATATCCACGAAGGGCGCTCCGAATCTGGAGACTTAATCGGCCCTAAGGCGTTATGCGCCAAAGGGGGGGCTCCGAATCCGGAGACTTAATTTGGCCGATCGTGATATCCACGAAGGGCGCTCCGAATCCGGAGACTTAGTCGGCCCTAAGGCGTCATGCACCAAAGGGGGCTCCGAATCCGGAGACTTAATTTGGCCAATCGTGATATCCACGAAGGGCGCTCCGAATCCGGAGACTTAATCGGCCCTAAGGCGTCATGCGCCAAAGGGGGCTCCGAATCCGGAGACTTAATCGGCCCTAAGGCGTTATTCGCCAAAGGGGGGGGCTCCGAATCCGGAGACTTAATTTGGCCGATCGTGATATCCACGAAGGGCGCTCCGAATCCGGAGACTTAATCGGCCCTAAGGCGTCATGCGCCAAAGGGGGCTCCGAATCCGGAGACTTAGTCGGCCCTAAGGCGTCATGCGCCAAAGGGGGCTCCAAATCCGGAGACTTAATTTGGCCAATCGTGATATCCACGAAGGGTGCTCCGAATCCGGAGACTTAGTCGGCCCTAAGGCGTCATGCGCCAAAAGGGGGCTCCGAATCCGGAGACCTAATTTGGCCGATCGTGATATCCACGAAGGGCGCTCCGAATCCAGAGACTTAGTCGGCCCTAAGGCGTCATGCGCCAAAGGGGGCTCCGAATCCGGAGACTTAATTTGGCCAATCCTGGCTAGTGTCCCACTGGGAATTGACATATGATTTTGAGCGACGAGGAAAAATAGTTCATATTGCAGAGGCGAAATATATTTACAGGTATCAGAGCCCACAGATCGGGTCAGTGATAGGGTTTTCATCAGAACTCTGCTTGTGCCGATTGGGGGGAACCATGTATTTCTTCAATGCCGTGGGTTGTTGGGAAACGCAGGATCTGATGGTAGGTGCTTGGGATGGCCTTCATGATATGTGGCCAGGTTCTTCCCATTATGGCATTATACGGCGAGGGGAGCTTCACGACCAGAAATTCCGCTTTGACCGTTCTGGAACCCGCTCGAACGGGTAATGTGACCTTGACCAATGGATATTCGGGATTAGTATTAAAGCCGAACAGTGGGTGAGGCGCCGGAGATAGATCCGACTCGTTGAGGCCGAGCTTGATGAAAGTTTGATAGTACATGACCTCTGAACTACTCCCTGGATCTATGAGGATTCGTTCAATGATGAACCGGTTTATGCGTAATCCAATGACCAACGGATCAATGTGGGAAGCCGTTGCGTCATTGAGGTCGGAATCGTTGAAGGCAATTGTCGGAGCTTCTTCGGACCGATCAGTCGAAATACGGCGCCCCTGTAGAGTTGGATGCGATCGAATTGTGTGCATGGCTGGGAGTGTAGGCAGGCTGTAAATTACGTGGATCACGCCAAGTGGGGGAGAGTCCTGCCTCAATGCTAATGCCTTGGTTGGCTTTCCCTGTTTCACATACTGCTGCAATCGACCGTCTTGCACCAGTTCTTCCAGGTGATCTTTTAATGCATAGCAACTCTCTGTTTCGTGCCCGTGATCTTTGTGATATTCGCACCTCTGGTCCCTTCGTCGTGTATCGGGTGGCCCCACCATCTTTGACGGCCATTTGAAGAATGGAAGGTGTTGGATTTTGGTCATTACCGCGGTGATTGGCTCTGACAGTTCCGTGTACTTTTTTCGGCGCGCCTCGAGCGCCTACTGTCGACTTGCAATTGCTCATTCGTCGGGTGGGAGCATTGATCACTCGATCGGCGAGAGTCCCGCCTTTTATCTCGTTTAGCACGTTGTCGCGGCTCGGGGCTCAGAGGTGGCACGGAACTTATCGGCTGAGCAATTTCAGGGGGTGCCGGTTTGGTGGACACTTGTCTGGCTTTAATCCTTAAAGCATCAACTTCCATTTTGCAATACTCTTCGACTTTCTTCATCAGTGCCCAAACTGTTTTGGGGGGCCTTCTGGTCAGGGAGTTGCGAAGGGCACTATCAGGTTGTAGTCCCATTTTAAAGGCGGTAACGGCTATGGAGTCGTTGCAAGCGTCGTCAACGAGATTGAAGCACTCCCAATATCGCGCCGAATATGCTCTCAGCGTTTCTCCTGGTTGGATTTGCATAGCCCAGAGAGAGTCGGCCTGTTTCGGCTATACCTCGTTGGTGATGAACCTGGCCTTGAAGGATTTTTGTAATTGATGAAAACTTCTGATCGAAGCCGGCTCCAGCTTGTAATACCATCTGACAGCTAATGGCCCCAAGCTACTGGGGAATATTCGGCACATGAGGGCTTCATTGTCTGCATGCAACGTCATGGCCTGCTTGTAGTGACGTATATGATCAGTGAGGTCTGATTTTCCGTCATAGAGAGTAAATGATGGAGCTTTGAACTTCTTGGGCAGGGTCGCCCTCGCAATTCGTCGGATAAAAGGATCGTGCCGGTCCTCTTCGTCTGAACTGCTTCTTCTGCGCTTGTTCCTTGCGTGTGGGCTTTTTTCAGAGGAGCTGGAAGTGTCTGAGCGTCCCTTGTTATGTTCCGTGGATAATGAGTTCGAGTCGCTATCGGTTTCCCTTGGTCGGGCTCGAGGTCGTTGTTTACCTGCCCTCAGGGGTCGTTCGGGGTCTTGGCGCGCGGCTTCTTTGGATTTTGCTACTTCCAGGGCCAAGTCTTGACGGAGGCGTTCATTTTCTGCGAGCATGTTTTCCAGCCTTTGCTCATTCTGTTTAGATCGTTCTATGATGGCTTACATCGTCTCCTGCGCTGAAGTCGTTGGCAAGTCGAAATTCAAGGCGCGTCTCGCAGTGATGGTTTCCTTCCCGAGCATATTTGCCGGAGTGATGTCGTCTCTCTGTGTAGTCTCGTCGGTGGCTATCGGAGGATCTTGCGTCACGTCTTCCATGGATGCACTTGAGTATTCCCACAGACGGCGCCAATTGTGGGGATATGGTTTTGGAAATACTCTTCAGATCTTGGGAGACGCTCTTGATCCTCAGCTAGTCACCTGCAAAGACACAAACACTCCGGTCGGGGGTGCCGGGGTTAGCACTCCGACGGGCAAGTGAGCTCCTATACTCAAGAAAGCTTGTTTTCTAAGTTAAGTGAAGTTATTCTTACATACCTTTCCAAGAGCGCTGCTTCTCTATTTATATCTGTTCCTTCTGAGGCCTCGGGGCCTGGGCCTACTTTTCAATCATTACCCGTTCTTCTATTCGGCCTGAAAGATCCTTTCTCAATCGGTTTACATATTGTATTCGGCTCATCCTAGTCTTGCAGGGTGCAGCCGGTTAAAGTCTGCAGGATGTGGCTGGTTAATGTTAGTCTACTAAAATATGCCCCTTCCGATTTATCCATTTATTTGGCTCCCACAGGTATACATTTAACCTTTGGCATAGTGCACAAAATGGTTATATCAGGACTTGAATCTATAACCTTAAAGTTATTAGGTAAAAATTTTACTATTGACCTAATGGTCACCCCTTATAATATATATATATATAGTTAAGATCGTAAAATTATTGCACTCTTGAAAAGAAAAAGAAAAAAGAACAAAAAAAAAAAACGGAGCACTTGTAAGATTTATTTATAATATGTAATAAATTTTTTTTTTTTCCTCTCATCTCATTTTCCTTTGGGTCAAACAAGACAAATGCCTCATTTACTTTGGAAAATAGAGGTAGGATTGGGATTGAGATGGATCTAGCATTCCCTATGTTGTGTTTGTTTTGGAAGATAGAGAAGAGATTTATAATCTCATGGGATTAGAATGGGCCTTGGTGTTTGAATTGAAATGGAAGAAGTAGAGATAGTATTAAGAAATTAGTCCTATGGGATTAGGTTTTTTTTTTTTTTTTAACATATTGGGTATTTTTTTAACATTAATGTTTAATATTTTTATATTTTTTTATTAAGTAAAATTATAATTTTATTTGTTTTAATATTTTATATTTTTTTATAGAGCAATAATTTAACAATTCATACACTAATAACTATCATCAAAATAAATACAATTTTATTTAATTTTCTCACTATCAATCTGCCCGATTCTACTTTGGAAAACACGCGGGCCAAAAGCACAAGCACCTAACCAATGGCTGTACAGTGGAACACACTCTAGATTGGATTTGGCGTTTTCCTTATCATCAAACTAGCCTATCACCGATGTCATGCACGGAATAATTATACATATTTATATTTATTTTAGATTTTTTTAATATATAAATTATGTTTTTAAAGATTTTTTTATAAAAATAATTTAACATCTTATCACTAACCATAATGTATAGGAGAAGTTAAAAATGGTACTGCAGTAATTATACACGGATTGTATGTATAATTATTTGTATGAAGAAATTTTAAATACTGATCAGGAAATTTTGACCAAATCAATAAATGCTGATTTTTTTTTTTAAATAAAAAATTTAAAAGATTCAAATTGAGATATTGAAACTCCTACAGACCTTGGGCGTTAAAAACATCTCCTTTTACTTAGGGCTGGTTTGACATAGCCTAAAAAAGGCAAAAAGTCGAAAAGTTACTCAAAAAGTTAAAAAGATATCACTATTCACAAAAAAAAAAAAATTTAAAAATCAATTTTCTACAAAAAGTATAACTTTGAATTGATGTATGTGCAGTTACTGTGCTGCGGCCGTGGACAAAAATGAAATGATTGGGTGTGATTTTCACACACTGTTGTTCGGCTCATGGGGGCCATCACGGGTTCCGTTTTGATAATCTGAACCATGCAATATGTAGAACTCGTCGAATACTATATGTTTGTAAAAAATCACATTGATCGGATATTGATAACTATATGATCAAATCAGTTATGTACAACAAATGGATGAGGTTATAATTAATGATTAAGAAAAACAAATCTGATCAGATAGCTATCGATATCCGATCAATGTGATTTTTTATAGACATATAGTACTCGACGAGTTATACACATTGAACGGTTTATATTATCAAAATCGGACCCGTGATGACCCCCACGGGCCGAACAAAACTGTCCAGTGCAATGCCCGAAAATTAGCCAATAATTTCCTACTCCCATTCCACTTGTGCAGGTTGTACGGCTGTGGCCCACACCTCTCTAATCTTCTCCTATACACTTCTTTATATAATTTTTTAATATACATTTCTTCATAAAAAGTCAAAAAATTAATCCAAATATTTATATTTTTTTCCTCAATTTTTTAATGTAAAAAAATAAAAAATATATTTATTTAAGACATCACAAATAACCTTTAATATATAGTATAGATAGATAGGTTGACGGATGTGTTTCTAAATAAGCCGAAGTTCGACGTAACACAAATCTAAAAAGACTCGCATAATGTCCCACTTGCTTGCAACAACTAATGCAAATAAGCTGTCCCCCATTAATTTTGTGTCACTTAAAGGGAAAGATGTCTCTAGTCAGAAAAAAAAAGGTGTCCTTTGTCGAAGTGCCCTATGATGGGATTCGTTTGAGGTCTATGTTTGTAATTTAAATTGTTGATTTTAAAATATTCATATAAAATTATTTATATAAAAAATTAAATTAATTAAGTATCAATAACGAAATTATTGAATCACATTTTTATTAAAAACATGACTGCCAAATTTGATTCAATCAACATAAATTTTTATATAAATGATCTTTTTGATGAATTTTATAAGATGAACAATTCAAATAATAAAAGTGAATCTTAAGTGAAACTTAACAATGACACACCTCCCTGATCATTCAAAAACACTAAACCATGTAATTAGGGCCTTGTAAGCTCATCACTACAAGTCTCATATTGATTATTAGTTTTTAACCTCTACATTTAGATTATATGTGTAAAAAAAAAATTAAATTCATTTGATAATTGTAGTAATCGTATGATTTTATCAGATTTATTTTTAAAAAATAAATGAAAAATAAATATAATAAAATCATACAACTACCATTATTGAATCAATTTCATTTTTTTTTTTTTCCTTTCTTGGTATGATCTACACACATGACTTTGTAATATGAACAAATTAAAACGTCAAAATGAGATCCTCACAGGACCAAACTATAATGATTTAGTCCACACTATGAACTGGAGACAAGTCGAATCGATTTAAAAATATCAATTTTAAAAAAATGTCAACTTAATCTACCAATTGGGTTCCTATATTTGTTTGGCAATGTAAATCCCTCTTGAAATGTATTTACAAGAACCTTTATGTATTTATATTTTTGGGTAAATTACATTGATACCCCATGAGATTTATGTTTATTACAGTTTCTCTCTCACCTTTTGAAAATTACATCCCTCTCCTTAAGGTTTAAAGTTTCATTACAGATTGCCTCTTAAGGTTTAAAGTTTCATAACAGTGCCCTCCCTCACCGTAATGATTATCATACATAAAATTAAATTAATAGGAAGATCAGTGTAATTTCCTAAATGTGAAAGGGTGAACTGTTATAAACATAAATCTCAGGGGGTGTCAGTGTAATTTACCCTATATTTTTTTTTACTTGACAATAAAAGAAATCCCATGAAATGAAACCCTTATGTCTCTCTTTAAAACAATAACACAGACTTACACCCAAATCAATCAATTAGGTCTACAACTCCAAATCAAACAAATATTTAAACAAATTCACCTAAGAAAATAGAACAAAGATCTGAAACATAGGCTTAAAAAATAGAGTGATTTATTAGCCCTAAACACACAAACCCAGATTTGAAAAAATGAAGATGAAGAGAAAGAGGGTGAAAAAGAGAGAAGGTCATCGCCATGTAGAGGGTGGATTCAGTGCTGCTGGAAAGGATTCATCGCAGTTGGGGATGGTGGATCGCAATAGTGGAAAGAAGCAATGAATCGATCATGAGCGCCTCATCTATGTCCGACGATGATGTGTGATGATGCAGTTTTTGATGATAGGACGGGTTGGACTGATCCACGCTCCTCAAGCCTAACGTCCAAATGACCAAGCCCACCAGAGAACCTGCACAAGAGTTCAACGGGGAACGGGGAGTCCCCTAGCGAACCCTTCGATGAGCAAGTTAGAGAGAGAGAATGGAATATGTAGATAGATTAGAGATAGAGAAGCTTAACATTCTTCTTGTCTTCAACGCTTGCTTATATCCTTTGGTAATCATTTCGTTGTCTATTCCGACTTGTCACCTTGGCCAAAAGTCTATGCTGTAGCTTACCTTGTTTAGGGTGAGGGTGTGCTGTCCCGACGGAGAGGTGTTGTCGTAATAAATGCAGCGAGGGACTGCATTAATGGCAATGTGCAGTGGCAATAACTTTGCAGATCTTTGTCTGCTGATGTGGCTTGCCCTTTACCTGCCACGTGTCTGAATATCATTGGTCATTCATGCCATGTTGACTTCTAGATGGTGCTGGGCCTTATCAGTTGGGTTATGTATTGGGCCCTAAATGGTAGGCTTGGGTTGTTCATAGTGGGTTATGGCCTTTATGGGCCTACCCACATCAGTAGTCCCTCATTCCGAAGTGCAACTTTAGTCCAACGAAGGGAATAATGAGGAAGATGGGGGTTGAAAGTCGAGGGAAAAGAATGACCGACCAGAAGTGGCCGAGTGAAGGAACCGACCGTAAGGAGGGCCGACCGCGAAGGGTAGCCTAGTGGAGGGACCGACCATGAGGAGAGCCGATCGCGAAGGGTAGCCGAGTGGAGGGACCGACCATGAGGAGGGTCGACCGCGAAGGGGAGCCGAGTGGAGGGACCGACCATAAAGAGGGCCGACCGCGAAGGGTGAGGTGGCGGGGTGTGGGGCTCGAGAGGCGGCGCGTCACGTGATGACTTGAAGTGGAAAAGACAGGGTAGAGAAATGGGGCAGTGAATCGTGGTCGTACACGTGGCAGCATCTCGTGGTGGGGGAGGTTAGGCGTTGGGCCAGAAGTGAAACGATAGGTCATTATAGGGTGTTAAAAGGACAGTTTTGGTGGTGTTTTGAAAAATTTTCAAACTGGCGAAATTTGATAGGGACCCTTGGAATACGGGCAAACCTTGGGCCTACCTTGGGCCTTTGGGATTATTCGCTTTACCTATCTTTGTGCAAAACAGCAAAACATTCCAAGCGTAAACTCCTTCGTTGCTAACGATACGCCCCTGCAACACTTCTTGAATTTTCTTGCGCCCGCATCTGAAGCTATTCGAAGACATACGAGAGAGATGGCACAAGAGGAAGCAACCACCGCAAGGGTTGATCCCCTAGGGGATGATGATGCAGTTGACCTGGCGGAACAATATAGGAGGGAGAGGCAAGTGGAGAAGTCAGGGGAGCCGGCGGGTTTACCTCGTCCGTTGACAATGATAGTAGCTCCGAAGCCAATTAGCCAGGCTGAGCCAGATCACTGGCATACGAAGGCCGACAAGTCAACCGTTACGGCGGAGGAGTTGGAGGGTATGCGGAAAAAATACCAAGTGACTGAAGAAATAGAGTTAATGTTACCGACAGCAACAGAGAGGCCATCTGACGCCCGGCCGGGGGAGTTTGCTCTCTACGAGGAGGCGTTAAAGGGAGGGTTGAGGTTGCCGCTTCCACAGGTGGTAGTGGATATCCTCAACCGACTGGAAGTGGCGCCAGGCCAACTGATGCTCAACGCATGGAAGATTGTACTGGCCTGTGCAAGTGTGTGGCCGAAGGCGAATGAGGGAGCGGCCATGACGGTGGACGAGTTTTTTTCCTGCTATAAGGCCTCGGGCCAGCAAGAAACTTGGGTCACTTTGCAAGCGGCGGCAGGAAGGGGTTTGGTGGCGGGGTTGCCGTCATCAATTAAGGGATGGAGGCCGCGGTGGTTCTACGTATCCGCGAACGGCAGAGTTGGAGTACGCACGGTGTGGAGAGTACCCACCAAGTCTATGGAGCCAAAGCTGGGGGCGGCAGCGGAGGAGAGGGTGAAGAAGGTGAAGGCATGGAGGGAGAAGGAGGGCATCAGATGGGACGACCTTGTTCAGCCGTCAGCTTTGTTTGCCTCAGGATTGGGCCCTCAGCCGACCGGTGGGGATCTGGCACTGGCAGAGCTTGAGGCGAAAAGGAAAGCGCAAGAGGCAGAGGACCGGACCATTTTTGCCAAAGCCAATAAGTTCAAAGAAGCGCAGTTAGGCCCGTCACCAAAACCGGTCGCGAGGGAAAGAATTCGACCGCACCCTAAGCCGCTGGGGGAAAAAGACTTGGGCAGTTTTGAGCCACAACCGCCCCCCGTTGATCCAGTGAAGGAAAGGGCAAACAAGGAGGGGGAGGTCTTGAAGAAAAAGAAGAAGATGAGGGTTGCCCCTGAGGGGGCCTCAGATGTGCCTGGGTCGAAGAAGGCCAGGGTGGGTGGTGAGGGCACTCTGATGGCGGAGGAGAGAGGGGAGAAAGAGGTGGAGGCTACTCCAGAAATGGTGGTTGCCCTAGAAGCGCAGGGGGAGAAGAGTCAAGGGGTCCTAGAGAAAGAAGGGCACATAAGCGCCCTCGATCCCAAGATGCAATCGGAGAGTGGGTCAGCTGACCCTAAGGAAGTGATGGAGCAGTAGCCCAAGGAGGGCCTTGCGCCCCAAGGAGAAGGGGCCAGACTGACGACTGCTATCTACCACACTCGCGCAGTGTCTGGGCGGCTGGGGGGAGAAGAAGGCCCAGCCAGGACAGTTGCAGATCGCCTTGTGGGGATTGTGGATGACGCAGCCGTGCGCTCGGTGGCCAGGTTCAATGAGGCTAAGCTGCTAAGGGGGTTGTGTTGTGCTCTGCCCAAATGAAAGTAACCACCTTAGCAGGGGCTCTGCTGAGAAAGGCGGCAGTTGCGAAAGTCAAGTCGGAGGAGGCTAAGGCCCAACTTGTAAGTTTCAAGAAAGAGAGTTCAGGCTGGAAGAAGGCTGCGCGAAGCACGTGTGCTAGCGGTTGGCAGGAGGCTGAGAAAGCAAAAAAGATGGAAGTGTTGGCGATCGTTTAGTGTAATGTTGCCGCTCGAGCCCGTGCTGAGCTGCTCGCGGCCAACTTGGAGCTAGAGGATGAACGCCGCAAGGTAGTGTCGCTCGAGTTCCAGCTAGCTGGTGAGCAGAAGAAGCTGGAAGATGCTCAAAATGCCTGCACGGTCGCCACCGAGCGGTTTGAAAAGGCGATGACCAATAATGAAGAACTGCGCGCCCAGCAAATCAAAGAAAATGATAAAGCAGACCTAAAGATTGTCGGGCTACAGAAGGAGCTGGAAGACGAGCGTGCTAGGGCAATAGAGGAGAAGGCGAGGTTGCAGAAGGAGTTGGAAGAAGAAAAAACCAAGGCAGCCTCTGAAAGCACAGCATACCCCGACCTGTGCGTCGCGGCAGTAGAGTAATTCAAAGGGTCTGCTGAATTTCAGATGGCAGTCGATGCCGCGGTCGCCAGCAACGTGGCAAGGGAGGTGTCTGGGGGGGCGGGCCCGTCGGGAACGACCGCTGGGGGCAGGACTGAAGCAAAAGTTTTTGAGAGCTTCCAGCGGTCGGACTTCTACAAACACGAAATGGCTAAGTTATAGGACAGTGGCTCGAAGATGTTCAAGCGGAAGGCAGAAGAACTGTTCCCAGACTTGGACCTTAGCAGTGTAAGGATTGATGAAGACGACGTGGCCCAGACCCCTCTAGATGAGGGCGTTGAAGAAGAAGACCTTGTTTCAAGTGAGGAAGAGTGACTGGTGTGAACAAAACCTGTACCTAGGGTTTTGGGTATTTATTGTGCTTTGGGTTGTACAAGTTTTTTGTTTTGTTTTGTTTTGTTTTTTTTTTTTAATTGCTGTAATGAACTTATGTACAAGTTTGTGAATAAATAAAATTTGAGTTGTGTTTTCATTCCATCGTTTTTGCTTGTGCATCTAGAATGAATAAGAATGGTGACTTGTGTATGAGGCTTAGTGTAAGGGAAACTCAACGCAAAGCCAAGGTTGAAATGTAAGAAAAACTGAATGCAGAGTAAAGTTAAGGAAAACTCAATACAAAGTGAAGTTGAACTTGTAATAAAAACTCCATGCAGAGTGAAGTTGAAAATGTAATAAAATTATAAGTTTGCGTTTGCCACACTGCTGTCTTTATTTTGGTGAGTCTGAAGTGAATGAGGGTGGTGTATTCAAGTTAGGCTTGATTTGTAAGGAAAGAGGTTGACGTGCAAAAGTTGATAAGTAAGAAAATAATCTGACTTGTAAAGGAAACATGTAAGAATGTCAAAGATGTGAAGTTTCAAATTATGCCCAAAAATGGAGTTGTAAATCATGTTGCAAGAGTGTTGGTAAATAAAAGATGAGTTTGGAATTTGACTAAGTGAAGAGTAATGTAAAAACATGGACCTGGAATTTTGACTAAGTGTGTCCACTAGTGCCACAAGCATGAAGTTTGCATGAACGGCCTTGACCGAGCTCTGCATACGTGCTCAGTTGGGGTTAAGCTATGATGAACTGACTCTGCAAGTAATTCAGTAGCTTGAAGTAACTCAGTTTGGCTGAGGCTTTTACGCTTAGTCTGGTTGAAGCTTGTCATGCTCAGTCTGGCTGAGGGTGGTCATGCTCAGTCTGGCTGAAGCTGGTCATGCTCAGTCTGGCTGAAGCTTTGTATGCTCGATCTGGCCGAGGCTTTGATGCTCGGTTTAGTCGAGGTTTTTATGCTCAGTCTGGCTGAGGCTCTGTATGCTCGTGCTCAGTTTGGCTGAGGCTTTGTATGCTTGGTCTGGCCGAGGCTTTGATGCTTGGTTTGGTCGAGGCTTTTATGCTCAGTTTGGCTGAGGCTTTGTATGCTTGGTCTGGCCGAGGCTTTGATGCTTGGTTTGGCCGAGGCTTTTATGCTCAGTCCTGGCTGAGGCTTTGTATGCTGGGTTTGGCTGAGGCTTTGTATGCTCGGTCTGGCCGAGGCTTTTATGCTCAGTTTGGCTGAGGCTTTGTATGCTCTATCTGGCCGAGACTTTGATGCTCGGTTTGGTCGAGGCTTTTATGCTCAGTCTGGCTGAGGCTGCAATCAAAGCGTTATTTGAAAGATCACACATATATTTGAGATATAAGCTTGTAGTCATTAAGGTGTAGCCCATTTGATCAGAAATTTACATCACATGAGAGAAGGATGAGAACAATGAAGTGTGCAAATTGTCAAAAAAAGAAATACAGCAAAAGATTGATATAAGAATTGAACTTTTATTGAAAATAGCGCTTCAAGTGCTCGGCGTTCCATGGGTGAGGGAGATCGCAGCCTTTCATGTCCTGAAGTCGGTAAGTACCTGGGCGAGGTCTGGTTTTAACAACGTAAGGTCCTTCCCATTTGGCTGCCAGCTTGCCCTTAGCCGTATTCTTGGTGGCGAGGGTTACTTCGCACAAAACAAGGTCCCCCACGGCGAACTCCCTTGGTCGGACTTTGCGGTTGTAGTGAGCTCTCATTTTCTGTTGGTATGAGGCCCGTCTGACTGCAGTGGTTTCTCAGAGCTCTTCGATTAGGTCTAGGTCTGCCTGACGCAGCTCTTCAGTTAGCTCTGGATTCGGATGTAGAACCCTTGGGGTAGGAAGACCGACTTCCACTGGGATGACCGTTTCAGCGCTGAATGTTAAGCGAAAGGGGGTCTCTCTAGTAGGAGTTCGAGCGGTAGTGTGGTAGGCCCAAAGTACATTTGGTAGTTCCTCAGCCCAAAGTCCTTTATCAGCTTCCAACTTGGTTTTGATGATCTTCAGAAGAGAACGGTTGGTGACCTCAACTTGGCCATTGGCTTGGGGGTGACCTGGGGAAGAGAAACATGGCTGAATTTGAAGCTCTGCACAGAATTTCCTGAACTTGGCATTGTCGAATTGTTTGCCGTTGTCCGAGATGATGGCTTGAGGGATGCCAAATCTGCATACGATCGACTGCCAAATAAACCTGGTTGTGTTTCGCTCGGTAATTGTGGTAAGGGGTTCTGCCTCCACCCATTTGGTGAAGTAATCAATGGCGACAATGGCAAATTTGGTTTGGTCTCGGCCAGTGGGCAATGGGCCAACCAGGTCGATCCCCCATTTGGCGAATGGGTAGGGGCTGCAAAGCATGATCAACTCTGTAGGAGGAGCATGGGGATGTTGGCAAAACGCTGGCACTTATCACATTTGAGCACAAAGTCTGTCGCATCCTGATTAAGAGTAGGCCAAAAATAACTAGTGCGGAGGATTTTGTAGGCGAGAGACCGGGCGCCTGAATGATTACCACAGATACCCTCATGAATTTCCCTTATCACGTAGGTTGCTTGAGCATGATTAAGGCATCTGAGGTATGGGCGTGAAAAACCACGTTTGTATAAGAGGTCGCCGACAAGAATGTAGTTGAACGACCGGGCCCTGACTTTGGCGGCCTCCTATTTGTCGTCTGGAAGTTCCCCCCTTGTCAGATACAGAAAGATGTCTGCTACCCATGGGATAGGTTCATTTTGGAGGAAGTGGACTTCCTACAGGTTGGGGGAGATGGCCGGGTTGGTCAGGTATTCGAGGCGGACCCCGTGGTTGAGATCTGACTGGTCTGCAGAAGCCAATTGGGCCATCTCATCTGCCTTGGAGTTTTCAGCTCGAGGGATGTGCTTGATATGGAAGGTATTGAAGAGGCGAACAAGGAGGAGAGCAACATCCCTATATGCCCGCATGGTGTCCTCCTTGGCGTCGAATTCCCCCGTAATTTGCCCGACGATAAGCTGGGAATTGCTGAACACCCAGATGTGGTTGACACTGATGTCTCTAGCTAGGCGGAGACCTGCTATCAATGCCTTATATTCGGCCTCATTATTGCTTGCATCAAACAGGAAGCGAAGAGCACATTTGAAATAACCACCGTCAGGGGCGGTGAGGATGAGACCAGCCCCACTGCCTTTTTTGCAGGATGATCCGTCGACGTTGAAGGTCCAAGAGTGGGGGTCTTCTGGCTTGGTAGGGGTTGGTAGGGGCGGAGGAGTTGTGGTTGGGGTGAGGTTAGTGAATTCCGGGATGAAGTCGGCAACAGCCTGTTCCTTAATTGCTATCCGAGGCCGGTAGGAGATATCAAACTGACTGAGTTCGACCGACCATTGCATAAGCCTGCCGGAAAGCTCTGGTTGTTGCATTATCTTCTTCAGCGGTTGGTCAGTGAGGACCACTATGGAATGGGCTTGGAAGTAAGGGCGGAGCCTTCTGGAGGCGGTGACTAAGGCCAAGGACACTTTTTCTAACAATGGGTAGTTCTGTTCCACCCCCCGAAGAGCCCGACTGATGTAGTAGACCGGTCGCTGGACAAAGTTGTCTTCCCTGACGAGTGCTGCACTGACTGCAGTGTGTGACACGGCTAGATAGAGGAAGAGGGGGTTCGCCCGTGATGGCTTGGGAAAGTAGGGGGGTTTGCCATGCACTGTTTCAGCTGTTGAAAGGCCTTTTCAGATTCAGCCGTCTATTCAAAAGTTTGCCGAAGGACTTTGAAGAAAGGGAGACACTTATCCGTTGCTCAGGAAATGAAGCGGTTGAGGGCGGCCACTCGGCCAGTAAGCCTCTGAACCTCCTTGACCATTCTGGGTGACTGCATTTTGATTAAGGCCTTGATCTTTTCGGGGTTAGCCTCGATGCCCCGCTGACTGACCATGAATCCTAAAAACTTCCCCAATCCGACGTCGAAGGCACATTTTTCCGGATTGAGCTTCATCTGGTACTTTCGTAGGGTGGCAAAGGTTTCTCGCAGGTCGACCAGATGATCGATGGAGAGCTTGCTCTTGACCAGCATGTCATCGACATATACTTCCATGTTCCGGCCTATCTGACAATGGAAGACGGCATTGACCAACCGTTGGTAAGTGGCCCCGGCATTCTTCAACCCAAATGGCATCACACGGTAGTGTAGGTGCCTCGGTCGTGATGAAGGAGGTGTGTTCCTGGTCAGATGGGTGCATCAAGATTTGGTTGTATCCAGAGAAGGCATCCATGAAGCTGAGCATTTGATGACCGGCCGTGGCGTCGACCAGCAGATCTATGCGAGGGAGAGGGTAGCTGTCCTTGGAGCAGGCTCGGTTAAGGTCGGAGTAGTCGACACAGAGTCTCCATTTACCATTGTTTTTACGAACCAGAACCACATTTGACAGCCATCTAGGGTAGTCCACATTAGTGATAAACTGTGCCTCAAGGAGTTTGTCTACTTCAGAAGCAATAAGGTTATTACGTTCCGGGTGAAAAATGCGCTGCTTCTGGCGGATAGGTCAGAAATGGGGCTCAACACTGAGACGGTGGCTGATGAAGGAGGGGTCGATACTTGGCATATCGGAGTGAGTCCAGGCGAAGACATCGTTGTGCTCGATCAGGAGGGCGGTGAGGTCGGCCTTGGCATGGGAGGATAGTTGGCTGCCAATCTTGGCAGTTTTCGCTGGGTTGGTTGGGTCGATGGAGACCTCGATAAGCTCTTCCACTGGTTCTCCTTTGACCATCTCATCCTCGTCCTTGACGTCAAGTCCTTCAATGATCATGATCTCCTTAAGCTTAACTTCTTTAAGTGAGGCAACATAGCATTCTCTGGCTACAGTCTGCTCTCCCCTGACTGTGCCGACCCCAAGATTGGTGGGGAACTTGACGGGGAGATGGAAAATGGAGGTGATAGCTTGGAAGGCGTTGAGGGCGGTTCGGCCAAGGATGATGTTGTAAGCAGAGGGGCAGTCGACAACAAGGAAGGTGAGCAACTTGGTGGTCTGTCGCGGGTACTCGCCGATAGTGATGGGGAGATCGATGGAGCCGATGGAGGTCACCCGGTCACCAGTGAAACCGACCAAAGGGGTTTGAAGAGAAGAGAGACTTTCTTTCCCGATCTTGAGCTGACAGAAGCAGTTGAGGAAGATGATGTCTGAAGAGCTGCCGTTGTCTATGAGAACCCGTCTGACCTTGTAGTTGGAGAGGAGGGCCGAAATGACGAGGGGGTCGTCGTGGGGGTAACGAATGCCTGTGCAGTCGGCGTCCGTAAAGGTGATAGGCTCGGTCCACTGCCTGGGTTGTTTGGAGGGTCGATCCAATGTGGCAATTTCTTTATATGAGCCTTGCCTTATTTTCCTAAGTTCTGCCCGCTAAGCCGAGCGAGATGGCCCGCCACAAGCAAGCCCGCCGGAAATAACTCTGATTTCTCCAACAGGTGGGGCGGGGTTACCCTGTGTCCGAGATTGCTGTGGAGGGCGATCATGGACTTGGTTAGGTTGGGCTGGCTGCCGGGGAGGGGTGCGCCGGCGGTTGTTTCTGTTAGGCTCAGTCCTTTGCCTCTGCTGAGGGTGGGTGTCTGTGAACCGGCTAAGTCGTCCCTGACGTATTAAGGTCTCGACCTGATCCTTGAGGTTAACACACTCATCAGTGTTATAGCTGCAGTCCTGGTGGCAACGACAATATTTGGATTGGTCTTTCCGGTTGGAAGGGGTTTGCAATGGTTGGGGCCATTTGAGGGGGTAGTCCCGCTGGATTTGATTGAGGACTTGTTCCATGGGGGAGTTTAGGGGGGTATACCGCTAGAACCGACCGGGCGGTCAGGCTTGGGCCGACCACTCAGTTCTGGGGGGGTCGGTCAGTCTACTGAGACGTTTGGTTATTATATTGGGTATTTCTGGTGTCTGCATCTTTTCTCTTTTCTCTGGGGGTCGAGTTTTTGGTTATAGGATCTTGCCGGGCAGCTAGAGAATCTTCAGCATTCATGTATTTTTGGGCTTTGGAGAGTAAGGCTGCCATGGAGGTCGGGGGGTTTTTAGAGAGGGAGAAAAGGAAGTCAGACGACCGCAGACCGGCCATGAAAGCCATAAGGATGACCTTGTCATCGTTTTCCGCTACCTGCAAGGCTTCGGTGTTAAAACGGGTAACGAAACTGCGCAGCGACTCCCCCTCGGTCTGACGGATATTAAGGAGTTGGGTTGCTGGACGTCGCTGGCGCTGGGCTCCAATAAAATAGCTGAGGAAGGAGTCACTGAGATGCTGGAAAGTGGAGACGGAGTCTGCTGGTAACTGGCTAAACCATAGCCGAGCTGACCCCTTCAGTGTCACGGGGAAAGCTCGACACATGATCTCGTCAGGGAATGCATGGAGGATCATGAGGGTTCTGTAGGTCTCCAGATGGTCGACTGGGTCCGTCGTACCGTCAAAAGAATCGATGGTGGGCATTTTGAACTTGGGGGGTAAAGGTTTGTCCCGGATGGAGGCAACAAATGGTGAGTTTGCTGTGGTAGAGGGTTTATGCTGGATGTTCTGCATGACCCCTTAGAGTTGGAGCTTCATGGCTCGGAGTTCTGCATCCCAGAGAGGGATGTTATCACCATCGGAAGGCAGCGGGGGTTGGACGCTACTAGCTTCTCCTTCAGGGGTTGGTGCCAAGACCGATGGATGCGGGGGTCGGGGTGGTGGATTTATATTAGGAGGAGGAGGTTGCAAGCCTTCCAAGTTGGGTAGATAGGGCTGCGGAATAGTATGGCTCGGGGCTCGTTCTTGGTTGGACGGAATATTTGGAGGTGGCATAGAAAGGTTTCTTTGGAGTAGAGTATTTATCAGGGCTTGGTTTTGCTCGGCCATGTGGTTAGTGCTGTTGGTAAGTTCGATGAAATACTGTGGTGGGTTGTTTGGATTGGGGGGTCGGCTTGGTGGTCGGCGGCATTTTGGTGAGAAGCCATGGATCTAGTCGTGACCATACACTTTGATGGGTATCAAGAAAGGGTTATTGGGACAGGGTCTCCGGCGACAATGAACACAACTGGCGCGAGGAGCAAAGCTTTCCCACAGACGGCGCCAACTGATGATGCAGTTTTTGATGGTGGGACGGGTTAGACTGATCCACGCTCCTCAAGCCTAACGTCCGAATGACCAAGCCCACCAGAGAACCTGCACAAGAGTTCAACGGGGAACGATGAGTCCTCCAGTGAACCCTCCGACGAGCAAGTTAGAGAGAGAGAGAGTGGAATATGTAGATAGATTAGAGATAGAGAAGCTTAACCTTCTTCTTGTCTTCAGCGCTTGCTTATATCTTTTGGTAATCATTTCGTTGTCCCTTCCAACTTGTCACCTTGGCCAAAAGTCTATGTTATAGCTTACCTTGTTCAGGGTGAGGGCGTGCTGTCCCGACGGAGAGGTGTTGTTGTAATAAATGCAGCGAGGGGCTGCATTAATGGCGATGTGCAGTGGCAATAACTTTGCAGATCTTTGTTTGCTGATGTGGCTTGCCCTTTACCTGTCACGTGTCTGAATGTCATTGGTCATTCATGCCATGTTGACTTCCAGATGGTGTTGGGCCTTATCAGTTGGGTTATGTATTGGGCCGTAAGTGGTAGGCTTGGGTTGTTCATAGTGGGTTATGGCCTTTATGGGCCTACCCACGTCAATGTGCAATATAGGAGACCTCGAATTCGAACTAGTATATCCTCGCGCTGACATGGGGGAGCTCGGATTCGACGTTGGATATTGGAGATGAGAGATTGATTGGGGGGTGTTGGGTTTAGTGCTAAGAGTTGTGTGCTGGATGTTGAGGGAGATGTAAAGAGTGGATATGCTTGTTCATGATTAACGAGTTGGAAATAGGTTTTGGTTCATATTTATTTACTGGTGATACTACAATTGAAATGTGTGTAAGATTGATTGACTTGTTTGATGAAATAGTTTACTGAGGTGTTTCTGAAATAATTTGTTTAAATTTTTTTTTTTTATGGGTCTCTACAAATGATTTTTATTTTTTCTGGGTTTTTGCAAATGGTTTTGCACAACATCCATAAGAGCATCTCCAACGGAGAACTTCCTTTTTCATCAAATTTGAGGAAAAAAAGGACGATTTTCTCAATTTGATACGAGACGCTCCAACGGTTGCACTTAGTTTGCATCAAAATGCTGGGAATGTCCGGTGGGTTGACCTGAAATTTTTTCCTCCATTTCTGAAATTTTGAGTCCCATTAATAGCCCTTGTTCTCTTCAACGACCCTGAAGGTGACGATGCAATCATGGAGCTTCTTGGTTCAACAAAGATCTAACAAAACTTCAACAACTCTACTAAAATTGAATTCACAAAACCATAAATCCCAACTGTTTGAACCATAAAAAACAGAAGAAAAAAAAAAAAAAAAGGAATAGGTAAATCGAAGTCCAGAGAAGATCGTCTTTCATCAAAAATATTTTGGATGTATTGAGTGGTGGTGGGTTTGATTGGGAAACAGAGGGAGTGGTGCTGGGGAAGATGGAGGAGTTTTGGGAGTGAATGTGAGGAGGAAGAGGGAGTGGTGGTGAGGATTGTGTGGGGGGCAGAGTAAGAAGATAAAGCCATGGTAATGGTGAATTTGGAGTTGTTTGGTCTGGTTGATTTTCTGCACAACAGGTATGCATGAGTGAAGAACTAGCAATGGAGTACCACCTCTGTATCAGAACTAGTTTTGAAAATTGAACATTTTTGAGCATTGAAGATCCAGCTGATCAAGCTTCGATTCGTTGAAGACGTCGGCGACGAGGCCGACTCCTGTGATCGATTGGGTAAAGTAGAATGAAGCAGATTGAAGCAGCTGGTGGGTTGACCGATTAGTGTATATATATATATATTTTTACCTCTTCGAACCTTTTGACCTGTTTGAACCAAAATATTTGCAAGGGAATCAGTCCACCGGTTGGTCTCCCCCAACGGTAACGCACAGTGAAATGGTGAAATCTGGAGTCTGTTCTTATTTTGGTGAAACTTTTGGCGAATTCTTGATTTGATATTGATTTGGTGAAACCGTTGGAACACCAAAAAGTCACTTTTTTACCAAAATTTAAATCTGATGCCAAGTTTGATGAAGCGTTGGAGATGGTCTAAAAAGCAAGGGGGATGTAGGGGTAAAATTGGCATTTTAAATAAATAAATTGTTGACCTAAGCAAAAAATTGTTAATTGGTCTAACCGCTAATTAATGGAAGAGGCAATTTGTAATGTGAATATAAATCTTAGGGAGGATAATGTAAATTCTAGTACCTCAGGGAGGGGGTTGTATTAAAGATTCACCTAAGGGGTGTGGATGTAATTTACCCTATAAAAATTGGAAAAAAAAAAAAAAAAAACCAATGAAATAATATCATATCTATTGTAGAATAATTTATTTGTTAAATTTATTAACGGAAATAGATCACTCATATGGATGGAGGATTCAAATTGTGTTAAAGTTTAAATTGATGCAATTGAAACTTGAGATTTAATTTGAAAAATACACAAAACTTGGATTTTTTTTATTTTTTATTTTTTGTAATTTGCCCTAAATTCTTTCTACAATCAAAAGACCTCTTCAATATATATATATATATATACATGATCCAAATACAACACCCAAATAAACCATATGGTTTTGATGTGGGTGCTATATTTGGATCAAAAACTTCTTCTGCGTTGTGTTTGGTTTCAAATTTCTAAATTCAATTTTTTGAAAATTGAGTTTTGTTTTTTATGTTTTTTTTCTTAGTGAATATTTTTTAAATTTTAAATATTTTTTTATTATTTTTTTAGATGCACCTTGTTTAGATATATTTAAAAAGTAAAATATTAAAAAAAAACTATTTTAAAAAATCAATAAACACACAAGAATATGAAAATGTACTGAATTTTTTTTTAAAAAAAATATTTTTGATATTCAGTGAATTTTTTAAAGATATTTTTCACAAATATTAAACTTTTTTAAATATATTTATATTAATGGTATCTAAAAATTAAAAAATTCAATGAAAACAAAAAAAATTACGAAAATAAAAAATTTTAATTTTCTCAAAAATAAATTTTGAATCCTAAAACCAAACAAGCGTGTATCCTCTTGGAAATGGTTTTGAAGTTTTGGAAAAAAATTGATTTTTCCTTAACTTTGGGCTATTTTTTAAGTAAGACCCAGACGCCAAAATTGGCGGGTCTAAATGGTAACACGTTCTATGCCACGTTGTGATTCACATGATATATTTGGTTGCTCAAAACCATTATCGAGTGAATGAGAAATTGAAGCCAAAGTGAGCTCTATGGAAATGAAGTTTTTTGTAGAAATTCCTTAAGATTTGAATAATGGCTTGTTCCACATTGATTTGGCGAGCATACTTTAAGTAGGTTTATAAGGCTTGAGTTTGGAACTTGGGGTAAGCCCCAAGGGACACCCAATTTTGTAAAGAGGGAGGTCATGGGCAAAGTGAGTTAGACCCATTGGATCTAAAAATAAATACACACATGCACACCGATCAGGTGGACGGGTGTGCGGTGTGAGGTTAGATTGGGCTTGTTCGGTCCAATAATTATCCTTTTGGGCCAAAAACATTTGAACTTTATTTTATTTATTTAGAAATAAAATCTATTCGTTTTTTATTTCAAATTATGGTTGGAAATCAAATTCAAATTTTGATTTGCACCTCTTCAGAAATTTTGTACATTTTCATATTTGTCCAAACCAAATCTGTTCAAATTCAAATCCACCCAAAACAGGTTTTTAACTGTTTGAAATTCAAACCAAACAGTGCCTACATATTTGTATCTGTTTAATTTAAATTGAACAGGTATTGTACCTGTTTAATTCAAACCGAACAACCACCACTTTACCTATATAAATAGGTAGTCCCTCATTTGGTTTTCACTCCAATTTTCGTTCTTCTCTACTGCAATTCATCTCTGCGTTTTGCTGCATTAATTCCATTAATTTTCTGTGAGAAAGAGTGTATACACTAAGTGTGTTCATTGTACGAAAAATTTGTAGTGCTACAATTTTTCGTTGATTGATCATTTTATCTTGGGAGATAGACGTCCACAATCTGAAAGCACCATGGAGAGGACGAATCTGTCTTAAAGACACAGTGTTAAACACTAGACTTGATCAAAAACTTTGTTCGAGAAATTAATAAAGTAAGTTATTTATTTATTTTCTGTTTTATTTATTTATATCAGATTTTGATTTTGTTTTTTGTAAACAAAATAAAAATATGTTTTTTTTTAATTTATTTATTTTATTTACTGGTTTAATTTTTGTAATCAAATAATCTCTCTCATTTCCTTTATTTCTTCTGTATTCCGTTTGTTGTTAAGTACACAAACAGAATTTATTATTTAAATACAATGAAGATTGTCCAACAATCTTAAGACAGACTATTTTTTAGTGTTTTCATTGTATTTATTTTTCTGTACTTTCACAAAGTGATATTCTGGTTGGTAAATATAAATAGTAGTAATATACAGTTTGACAAATAGTAGTAATATACTGTTTATTTTCTTTGACAACTAGTAGTAATATACTGGTGTCATTAACAATTGCAGAATATTAATTTGTATTACAGAAAATTTTTTGTGATATTTTATTTTTCTAGTTTTAGTAATAAGAAAAAATAAAATTATTTTGTGTTATAATTTATTTTCTGATTTTAGTAACTAGAAAATTAATTTGTGTTTTGATTTTTTCTGATTTTTGTAATCAGATATTATGGCTGCTGAAAGTAGTACTTCAAATCCGATGGTTAACAACTCCGGTCCCTATCCAGAACCATGTTTAAGTTCCGATAAATCGTGGAGAAAAATCGAAAAAATTTAATGGCAATGAGTTTAAGAGATGGCAGCAGAAAATGTTATTCTATCTTACAACTCTAAATTTGGCCCGATTTCTCTGTGAATAAGCTATAGTACTTAGAGAGGATGAAAGTGATCAGTAAGTTGTTGCCGCTGTAAATGCTTGAAAATATTCTGATTTCCTGTGCAGAAACTGCATCTTCAATGGCCTTCACAATATGCTATATAATGTTTATAGCCCTCTGAAAACAGCAAAAGAATTATGGCATTCTTTGAAGAAAAAATACAAAACAGAGGATGCTGGCACAAAGAAATTTGTTGTTGATAAATTTCTAGATTTCTTTATGATAGACTTCTAAACGGTAATTTCTCAAGTTCAAAATTTTCAAATAATTTTGCATAATATTCATTCTGAAGGTATGTCCCTTAACGAGTCTTTCCAAGTCACTGCTTTAGTAGAAAAGTTACCACCAGCTTGGAAAGATTTTAAAAATTATTTAAAACATAAACGCAAGGAGATGACCATAGATGAATTGATTGTAAGACTAAGAATTAAGGAAGATAACCGAAAGACAGAAAAAAGGAATGGTAAAAATACCATTGAGTCCAAGGCTAATGTGGTTGAACAAGTGCACAAACCATATAACAAAAAAATGATGTTTACTAGATATGGTCATAAACAAGGCAACAACAATGGCAATAAAAAGTTCAAAGGTACATGCTATAATTGTGGCAAGACCGGACATTAAGCTTCTAATTGCCGCCATCGTAAGAAGGATCGCGAAAGTACAAGCAAGAAGACCACCAATCAAGCCAATGTGACAGAATTAGATTGCATCTCTAATGGGGTAAATGACATCAATCTCTCTACTGTGGTGTCTGAGGCTAATTTGGTTGGAAATCCCAAGAAATTGTGGGTTGATATTGGGGCAACTCGTCACATATGTGCGGATAAGAAGATGTTCGCAACTTACAATGAGGCTGCAAACGGTGAACAACTTTTCATGAGAAATTCCTCTACTTCTATTGTGGCTGGACAAGGAAAAGTGATCTTGAAGATGACATCAGGGAAAGAACTTACCCTCAACAACGTACTGCATGTACCAGACATCCGGAAGAATTTAGTTTCTGGTTCTTTGTTAAGTAAAAATGGCTTTAGGCTTGTTTTTTAGTCTGATAAATTTGAATTAACAAAGAGTGGTATGCATGTTAGTAAGGGATACATGAGTGATGGTCTTTTCAAATTGAATGTAATGACGGTTGTACCAAAACTCGCTATGAATAAGAATAACACATCTTTTGCTTATATTTGTGACAACCCTCACATCTGATTAGTGCTAATCTCTGATTAAGCATGACAAGTAATGGATCATACTGAAATTCTGAACTGATTGCATGAGTATACTGTTTTAAATCCATTTCTATCTGTTAGTCATTAAATGATCTGTTCATGTTTTAAGTTTCGAACTGTAAATTGAAGGCCTTATCGGCGGCCAAATCTGAAATTGATTAGTGTTTTATGCTAATTAGAATTTATGTGATTTTATGGTAGATTTAATTTAATTTTGATTTGGAATGATTAAATTAGATTAATTAATGTTAAATCACATTAGTTCAAGTTATTTACCAAATTACCATTGAGTGGGCCACTTTGTTATTACATGTTTGGAGCCTTGTTCATATTTGTTACACCATTTCTTCATCTCCTAGAGCAAAACGTGAGAGAGAGAGAGAGTGAATTGGGAGAACATTGGTTTCATTGAGAATTTAGCTTGGAGGCTTAGAAGAATTGAAGGGAATTTGCATATTTGAGCTTCTACATCTAGAATTCAAGACATAAGGTAGAGAATTCATCTTCTTATTTGTACATTTGAGTTGTTCTTGCTTGGTTCATGGGATTATTGGAGGTTAGAGTCAAATTATGGTTTAGAGGGTTGAATTATGAGCTAATTCATGCATGCATGTCCTCATATTGAAGTCTTGAGGTTGTTTTCATGGAAATTCCTACATGCATGTTTACATTTTGGTTGAAGTCCATGGATTCATCATGTTTTTCCATCAAATTGCCAATTTAATCTTGATTTGAAGTGTTGGAATTTAAAGGAGATCTTGTATGTTGTGTTTATGTTTTGTTCTTGGCATTTGGGTTGAAATTGTATTCAATTGTCTCACTTTTGGGCCTTGATTTTATCAATGGATCTTCAAAACATGTCATATTGTTGGTTTTCAAGTGTTTTCCAGAAAATAGGCCCAAGAGGTTGAGTTTTGAGGTGTTGAATTCTTGATTTGAGCTTTGGAGGCAAATTTAGAAAACCCAGATTTTGCCTTCCACGCTCGAGTGAAGGATTCAACGCTCGAGCGACCATCCTTTGTTCAGAGCTCCGCTTGAGCGACGGAATGCTAGCTCGAGCGTAGATTGCAAACTCTCAGGTTTTTGGTACACGCAGACGCACACTCGAGCGAGAGAACCTACGCTCGAGCGAGGACTGTGTCTCACGCTCGAGCGAGCGTCGAGCTGAGATTTTCAACATCCAGCACTTTTTGCATTTTTACAGACAGCTCGAGCGAGGAAGTCTACGCTTGAGCGACCCCACTGTTTTGACAAGCTCGCTCGAGCGAAGAAAGCCACACTCGAGCGAGACCCCTGTTTTTTGAAAATTTTGAAAAGTGTTTTAAAGTACAACTTTGCATCCTCATTTCATCCTAGGCATTCCTAGGCCTAATTTAAGGCATCTTAATGAGGATATTGATGTAGGACCACACCAAGTCGAGTTAAGGGGCTAGTTTGTCTATCCCAAGTGTGTAACTTAGTGTGTGTTCGTTCTGTAACTGTGCAGGGTTGGCATCCGAGGACGCTCATTAGCTGCTTATAGCCCAGTGCTCTGTGAGTAACAATATTTTCTGAATGATCAACTGTACTGCTTTCTAAAAAGATATTTCTTATTGAATGAATATTTGTCCTATTTGTGAACTGTATTCGTGGCATCCATAGCAATTTACTGTTACTGTACTGTCACTGCTACTGTCACAGAGATCTCTGTCGGTTCCAATACTTGGAACCAATACTGTATACTGTTATGATGGCCATCAACTGACTGTTCGGTCTGTTAAGACCTACTGTACTATTTGCTATTGGATGTACCACATATAACTGCTATGGTTTCTAAATGATTGATATGATTACTTAATGACTGAAAGGACATTTATTCTTAACCTCTTTACACATTTGTTATTACTGGGCTTTAGCTTACTGTTTATATTTATATGTAAGTGTTCAAGACCGGATCGATGCTAGGAGCGTCGGGTTAGCTCTCGTTTTGTCAAGCCAACCATTGTGCCTCACTGCGAGGTTCCAAGTCGCCTCAAGCTAAGGCTGTTTTGACATGTCCTAGTTTCACCCTTGTCTCTGTTCTGTAATAAACGTTGTGGACTTGTACTGTACAGTTATGGTGAAGGGATTAGGTTCCTAACCTGAATGTTTTTATGTATCTGGTTGTATATATGTTTTTGATTATGAATGTAGCTTGTTTATGAAAGTCTTTTCGCATTCAGATTGTCACAGCTCATTGGACATCTTTTGTTTACTGTTTTGGCTTCCGCCAGCTCCTTACTCAGTATTTCTGTCATTACTGTTAAGCAGGCCTTTGGTAATCACGGATTACTGGCCGGTTGCGATGCTTAAACCCATAGGGGTGGGTTTGGGTCGTGACAATATTCTTGAGTTGAATTTATGGCATAGTAGATTAGGACATGTGAATTTTGATGCTTTGCGTAGATTAATTGGTATGAATTATATACCAAAGTTTAAAATTGATCATAATCACAAATGTGAGATTTGTGTAAAAACGAAACTAACTAAGGCTCCATTTAAATCGGTTGAAAGAAAAACCGAATCTCTAGAATTAATTCATACTGATGTATGTGATCTTAAATTTGTTCAAACTAGAGGAGGCAAAAAGTATTTCATAACATTTATCGATGATTGCACAAGATATTGTTATGTATATTTAGTTAGAAGTAAAGATGAAGCTTTGGAAATATTTAAACTCTACAAAACTGAAGTTGAAAATTAACTTGGTAAAACCATTAAAATGGTTAGAAGTAATAGGGGTGGTGCATATGATACACCATTAAATGAATTTTGTGCACAACATAGCATTATTCACCAAACTACAACAACCTATTCTCCACAGCAAAATGGAATTGCTGAAAGAAAGAATAGAACCCTTAAAGAAATGATAAATGTCATGTTACTAAGTTTAGGCTTACCACAAAACTTGTGGGGAGAAGCAATATTGTCTGTCAATTATGTTCTTAACAGAATATCCCACAAGAAAATCAACAACACTCCTTATGAATTATGGAAAGTTCGATCGCCTTCCTACAAATACTTAAAAGTGTGGGGGTGTTTGACAAAAGTTGAAGTTCATGTTCCTAAAAAGACTAAGATAGGACCAAAAATAGTGGATTGTGTGTTTATTGGTTATGCTTAGAATAGTAGTGCATATCGGTTTCTGACTTATAAATCAGAAATACCTAATATAAATGTGAACACTATTATAGAGTCAATGAATGTTGTGTTTTTTGAACATGTCTTTCCTTATAAGAAATGACAGGAATTAAGTTCACAGAAAAGAACTTATGATTGTACACGAAGTCAAGAGACTAATGACAATCAAATACAAGAGACTAGTAATGGTCTCGACCAATAGGATTTAATTAATGATGAACCAAGACGAAGTAAGAGAGCAAGAACATCAAAATCCTTTAGTCCAGATTTTCTGACATACCTGTTAGACAATGAACCTCAAAGCTTCAAGGAAGCAATGACAGGTCCTGAAGCACCTTTGTGGAAATAGGTTGTTAATAACGAAATTGAATTCATTATGCAAAATCATACGTGGGAATTGGTGGATCTTTCACCTGGTTCTAAACCTCTTGGATATAAATGGATATTTAAGAGAAAAATGAAAGCAGATGGTTCAATAGATAAGTATAAAGCAAGACTTGTAGTAAAAGGTTACAAACAAAAGGAAGGTCTGGACTATTTTGATACATATTCCCCTATGACAAGAATAACATCCATTCGCATGCTTTTTGCTATAGTAGCGTTGTATAATTTAGAAATATATCAAATGGATGTTAAGACAACTTTCTTAAACGGTGATCTAAATGAAGAGATCTATATGGAGCAACCCAAGGGGTTTGTAGTGCCGAGGCAAGAAAAAAAGTTTGTCGGCTTATAAAATCTCTTTATGGATTAAAACAAGCGCCTAAGCAATGGCATGAAAAATTTGATCATGCTATGCTTACTAATGGGTTTAAGATAAACGAATGTGACAAGTGCATCTATGTTAAAAACACTGACCAAGGATATGTCATAGTTTGTCTTTATGCGGATGACATGCTTATCATTGGAAGTAGTCAAAATATAATCAAATCAACTAAGCAAATGCTTAATAGAAGATTTGATATGAAAGATATGGGGGTCGCAAATGTAATATTAGGAATGAAAATTACTAAAACATCTGACAGATATGCATTATCTCAATCACATTATATTGAGAAAATTCTTGGTAAATTTATCAAGGATGATATGAATGTAGCTAGAATACCTGTAGGCATCAGTCTTTATTTATCGACAAATAAAGGTGATGCGGTGTCTCAAATAAAACACTCCCAAATCATTGGAAACCTAATGTACCTAATGAATTGTACTCGTCCTGACATAGCTCATGCAGTCAGTAAATTAAGTAGGTACACTAGTAACCCCGGAGAAGACCATTGGAAAGCGATCATTCAGGTTCTTAGATATCTAAGATTTACCCGTGATCATGGTTTAAACTTTACTCGATATCCAGCAGTACTCAAAGGTTATTGTGATGCCAATTGGATATTGGATACTAAAGATTCAAAATCCACTAGTGAATATGTCTTTACTTTGGAAGGCGCTGCTGTTTCTTGGAAATCCACGAAACAAACATGCATCGCACGATCCTTAATGGAATCTGAGTTCATTGCTTTAGACAAAGCAGGAGAAGAAGCAGAATGGCTTCGTCACTTTTTAGAAGACATTTTAATGTGGCCAAAACCTGTGCTAGCTATTTGCATTCATTGTGATAGTCAAGTTGCAATAGGCAGGGTATATAATTATATGTATAATGGTAAGTCACGACATATTTGTCGTCAACACAATACCGTAAGGCAACTGCTCTCAAATGGAATAATCTCAATAGATTATATAAAATCTAAAGAGAATATTGCGGATTAGTTTACAAAAGGTTTGACAAAAAAGCAAGTATATAGTTCATTGAAGGGGATGAGATTAAAGCCTATTACATAAGAGTCATCAAAATAGTAACCCTACTTATATGACTGGAGATCCCAAGAATTAAGTTCAAAGGGACAACTAAGTTACGTATGGCTCGCCAGAAATCACCAAGGGATTAAAATTCCCTACCCATTCCTATGGTGAGAGTGATATCTACAACATGTGTTGTATGCAGGGGTCTAAGGATAAGCTTAGCTTTTAATGATTACTTATATCTTGATTTAGACATAAAATCAAGACAAGTATAAGAGATACTCACAATAAGAATCACCTGTATGAATGTCGAACTGTGGCCGATTCTATGAGAATGAAGAGGCAAAATTCTCTAGAAGCACTCATGAAAACCAGGAGCGTTCAAAGCCAAAATGAACACAACCGTGAGAACCACGATGTGTCAGAAGATATTTTGTGTAAAATCTATTGTCTTGGCTTACACAAACGGCTGAACAATTCAAGGCATCATGTCCATTGATTAGCTAGTAAGTCCGATAGGTTATCACTAGGGAAGGTTCAAGGCCAAAAGCTACCTATCCTAATGTAAGATATTTTCGATTTATACTCTTTCGACAAAATCTGCATATTGTTGCATTTCCGTTGTCATCAAATTCCATTCATGTGGGGGATTGTTAGAAATGGTTTCGAAGTTTTGGAAAAAAAACTGATTTTTCCTTAACTTTGGTCTATTTTTTAGGTAGGACCCATACGCCAAAATTGGCGGGTCTAAATGGTAATGCGTTTTATGCCACCTTATGATTCACGTGGTATATTTGGTTGCTCAAAACCATTATCGAGTGAATGGGAAATTGAAGCCAAAGTGAGCTCCATGGAAATGGAGTTTTTTGTGGAAATTCCTTGAGGTTTGAATAATGGCTTGTCACACATTGATTTGGTGGGCATACTTTAAGTGGGTTTATAAGGCTTGAGTTTGGAACTTGGGGTAGGCCCCAAGGGGCACCCAAGTTTTGTAAAGAGGGAGGTTATGGGCAAAGTGGGCTAGACCCATTGGACCCAAAAATAAACACACGCGCGCGCGTCGTCCATCCAGTCAAGCTAGGCTGGGCTTGGGCACGAGTGCGTGATGTGAGATTGGGTTGGGTTTGTCCGGCCCAATACTTATCTTTTTGGGCCAAAAAAATTTGAATTTTATTTTATTTATTTAGAAAAAAAATTTGTTCGCTTTTTATTTCAAATTATGGTTGGAAATAAAATTCAAATTTTGGTTTGCACCTTTTTCAGAAAATTCTGTATAGTTTCATATCTGTCCAAACCGAATTTGTTCAAATTCAAATCCACCCAAAACAGGTTTTTAACTATTTGAAATTCAAACCAAACAATGCCTACAGATTTGTATCTGTTTAATTTAAATTGAACAGGTACTGTACCTGTTTAATTCAAACCAAACAGCCACCACTTCACCTATATAAATAGGTAGTCCCTCATTTGGTTTTCACTCCAATTTTCGTTCTTCTCTGCTACAATTCATCTTTGTATTTTGCTGCATTAATTCTATTAATTTTCTATGAGAAAGAATGTATACATTAAGTGTGTTCGTTGTATAAAAAATTTGTAGTGCTGCAATTTTTCGTTAATTGATCATTTTATCCTGGGAGATAGACGTCCACAATTTGAAAGCACCGTGGAGATGACGAATTTGTCTTAAAGACGTAGTGTTAAACATTAGATTTGATCAAAAACTTTGTTCGAGAAATTAATAAAGTAAATTATTTATTTATTTTTTGTTTTATTTATATCAGATTTTGATTTTGTTTTTTGTAAAAAAAATAAAAATCTATTTTTATTTATTTATTTATTTTATTTACCGGTTTGATTTTTGTAATCAAACAATCTTTCTCATTTCCTTTATTTCTTTTGTATTTCGTTTGTTGTTAAGTACACAAACAGAATTTATTATTTAGATACAGCAAAGATTGTCCAACACATCCTAGCTGAGAACACAAACTTTAGTAAATGTTACGCAGCCTAGAGACAACAGTCAATCTCCAACAAAAAGAAAGCACACAAAAAACAAGTAAATAAATAAAAATCTAATTTTCTAGAAACTAACTAAAACACACAAAATCATAAGCCAAAATATCTCCAAAATCATAAACGAGCTCTGAAATATAGACATTGTAGTAATGTAGCATTCTATGACCTTCTGCTCTTCAACCTTATGCAACTTTTACTGAAATTCTTGGAATTGGCAACCTAATCACGAACCAAATCACGAACCAATAGTCTAACTACTTCATTCCCCGATGAACTCGAAAGTTCAAAACAGTCCCATATGTCTGTATCACAGCCTATTAAAATCCACTCATTATCATTATCTTGATAATGGACCTCGAAGCTGCCAAGCTCTCCTAGTCTATTTGTCACTTGTTTTTTCAATTCGACAATTCCAGACGGTAGAGAGAGACGGAATTTTATTTTCTTATCTCTATATTGTGCCTTAAACGTCACAATTCTTATATCTTGCTTTTCTGTGAGATGTGACATTGTGTGGGGAATAGTAGTCATGGTTTGTATTGGAGCTTGATCAGAACACAAAGGCATTGTCCAACTAGATTCAGAAACATGTCCCCCCATAAAAAACCCCATTGTTGAAGTAGAGAAATTTCTAGAATCTCCTGAACTACCCACATTCTCAATTAGCATCTCTCTCAATGATATATGTGGCTGTGTAAACACAAAAGCGTTGGGATTTGGATAAGCCATCGATAGAGTCAATTCTTTCGGTTGAAATGCCAATTCAGAGGAACCCCTTGCTTCACCACTTTCTGTGTAGGTAGATGAAATAGAAAAATCCATCACAGGATAATTACCAGGGATAGAATCTTGAAAATTAGGGGATGTTAAGCTCTTTTCATTTGAATGATTCTCTGTATTCGACAAGTTTGGACCTTCTATAAATTCTGGCACAATCCGATTTTGGTCCTGAATGTGTCCAACCATTCCACTCTCTACCTCTGTTTGCCCATTAGTTGGTGCATTATGGGTGGGTGACACATTTTTTTCTCCTTGTGGTTCAAGGAGTATACAGTCTCTTTCGAAAACTGAAAGAGAAAAGAAAAGAAATGGTTAGATAATAGAGAAATGAATAAGAAGAGAAAAACAATGATATTGTTTCTTCTTATTTGGATAGTTTAGGAGAGAAAAGTATGGAAAATAGAGTATTATCCTCCTCTATTGTACAAAAAAGATAAGAGGAGAGAAAAAGAAGTGAAGGACGGTTATAGTATAATGTGGGATCCTCTTTAATGGAGTCGATTCTTTTGGTTGAAATGTCAATTCAAAGAAAGCCACTGCTTCTGCACTTTCTCCGTAAGTAGATGAAATAGACAAGTTCATAGCAGGATAATTACCAGGGACAGAATCTGGAAAAGTAGGAGTTGTTATGCTCTCTTCGTTTGAATGATTCTCTGTATTCGACAAGTTTGGACCTTCTATAAAATCCAACACAATCCCAACAGTTGGTGTCTTATAGGTGGGTGACACATTCTTTTCTTCCTCTGGTTCAAAGAGTATACAGTCCATTTCAGAAACTGAAAGAGAAAAGAAAAGAATTGGTTAGATAAGAGAGAAATAAATGAGATAGACGATGAGAAAAACAATGATATTTTATTGCTGATTTGGATAGTTTAGGAGAGAAATGTATGGAAAATAGAGTGTTATACTCCTCAATTGGATGAAAAAGATAAACAAGAGAGAAAAGAAATGAAAGACGGTTATAGTCTAACGTGGGATAATGTGTTATACTCTTCGATAGAGTCAATCCTTTTAGTCGAAATGTCAATTCAGAGAAAACCCCGGCTTCTCCACTTTCTCTGTGTGTAGATGAAATAGACAAATTCATGGCAGGATAATTACCAGGGACAGAATCCTCAGAAATAAGGGTTGTTATGCTCTTTTTGTTTGAACCATTCTCTGTATTCAACAAGTTTGGGCCTTCATTTTGGTCGTGAAGGTGTGCAACCATTTCATTCCCTCTCTCTGTTTGCCCATCAGCTGGCATCTTGCTGCAGGTGGGTGACACATCCTTTTCTCCCTGTAGTTTAAGGAGTATACAGTCCATTTTGGAAACTGAGAGAGGAAAGAAAAGAAGCGGTTAGATAAGAGACAAATAAATGAGAAGAAGAGAAAAACAAAGATATCTTTTCTTCTTATTTGGATAGTTTAGGGAAGAAAGGTATGAAAATGAGAATTTTATAACCCCTATCTTACACAAAAAAGATAACAGGAGAGAAAAGAAATGAAAAATGGTTATAGTTTAACATAGAAAAATTATTAGTTGGTAGATAAGGGATGACTCACCTAAAATGTTTTGCAGTTTTTCATTGGTTGGGAACACCATGTGAACAATGTCACATAGTACTATAGGACTACCTAATAATTTTCCTATAATGTGAACGGGTAAAAATGAAAACCATTTTTGTAAAATCGCTAACTCCCATCCCCTTTCTCTCCAAATCCCTCAACTTGCGAATTGATTCAAAAAGTGAATTATGGAGAATTATCATTACTCCCCATTTCTTTCTTCTTAAACAATTCAACAAGTTTTTTAAGGAGGACAAAGCTTTATTATTATTATTATTATTATTATTATTATTATTATTATTATTCATACCGTGATGAGTTTTGATAATTGAATAGTGCAACAAGAAGTGAACATAGAGGACTGGATGGTTCCTCTATAGTTTGGACAGATTTAATTACAAGCTTTAGCTTAAGGAGAGACCAATTACCCTTTCTTTTCTTTTGAGATGGCCACCGAGGGATCCCATGTTTCCTGCAGATGCGCTTCACTGTGGATACGCTAACTGCATGAGCAAGAAGACTTCAGATAAGATGACTGCTTTTGTATTGGTTCAAAGCAACACTTTATTTAATTGTACGAGCTTACCACCAAGGGCCTTAGCAGCATCGTCAAGTTTACAACTAAAATGTTGTTGGAGATCCTCAAAACTAAGTACACTCTCTGTTGTGCTTTTTCTCTTTAATGTCTCTCTTGAATTTGTCTCATCTGAATAAGATATGGTAGAGCAGCTCTGACTTGCCTTGACAAGATGAGCACTGTTGTTTGTAATATCAAATTCCACCAGTGATTGTTGTTTTGATGAATCAAGTTGCACCATCTCTCCTCCATTTAGTAAGGCTATAGTTCGAGGTGAAGATCTAGCATGTAGGGGTGTTCGGATGCATCGAAGGCTCGAATCATGTTTCTCTTGCATGGATGGACTGATAACTTCCATCAATCCTTCCTTTCGTCTCTCCTAGTTTACCAAACAAAAGTTCATTGAAGGGGGAAAAAAACATTTAATTCTAGCTATCAATCATTGAGATGTCCATTAAAAGAGCTAGAAATTTGTCAAAATGAAAATATAAGTGATTTTAAAAACCATATGGCAATGTAATCGATCTGATTTCACAATTCATAATAAATTTAGTGAGAAATTATTACTTTCCATAATAATTACAACTAATAAAATGCATTGACAAATATAAATAAAAATATAAGTGAGTTACTGGTTGAAATGGCCACCGGGAGATCCTATGCTGCCTACATATGCGCTTCAATGTAGATACGCTAACTGCACGAGCAAGAATCTAGATAAGGGAATCACATTCTTATATTACTGCCACAAAGAAAACAATACAGCGTGTACTTGGAAGAAGAATTAAAAAGGTACAAAATCAAAACCAAAAAAAAAAAAAACAAGATTTGCAGCTTCACTTTATCGAGTGTAGAATCGTACCTCCAAAACTCTTTGCAACATCTTCACGTTTACGGCCAAAATGTTGTTGGAGATCCTCCAGAGTAAGTACACTAATGCTTTTGTAATTTCTCTTGAATTTTTCTCTCGTATTTTTCTTCTCTGAATGAGATACAATAGGGAAGTTTTCATATTCCTTGACACCATGTGCTCCATTGTTTGTAGCATCAACTTCCACTGTAATTTCAACTGATCTTTCCTCTACTAAAGAACAATCCTTCGTGTAACCAATTTGGAATTCAATGAGAAGATTAGTAAATTTGAGGTGCTAATCACTGATGAGTCTTGTACAAAACTCAGACCTTAGATGCTACACTTGTTGTCAATCACATTCATTTTGTCATACTACTTGAAAACAAATGCTTAATTCAAAGTGCAGCTGAATATAAGTTCACATAATGTTTTTGACCACAAATCAAAGTTAAAAAGTTGATAGGAAAAAGTTCGTTAAAAATTAAAATTTCATCAATGTGGATGATATAACTAATGTTTGAACTTAGCTACAATAAAATATTGTTAAAATGGCCACAAATTCAGACAAAATGCAAAATTTTATAAATGGTCCCTTGTAGATATAGTTCTTTTATGCCCAATGAGAAGGAAAGCTGGACAATGGACATATTAAAAATAAAAATAAAAATAAAAATGAAGGGTAATAATGATTTTACAAATAAACTATTAAATTATTTTATTTTATTTTATATATAAACTTTTTATATTTTTTTCATAGACGATTGATACATATCGGTCTACAAAATGAATGGCGCAAATCATTCAAGTGGGGCTTGTGGTGGGCTCGGGGGCCAACTAGACTATCAAATCTACAAATATGGGCTAGATACAAGCTCTGTACTTTTATCCCAAAAAGTGATATAGAAATGAAAATATAAGTGAGCTAGTGGTGGAAAAAATAAATAAAAAACAAGGGAGAGAAAAACAATTACCCTTAGAAATGAAAGTCCAACATAATATAACGTGATACTGAATATAGAGGACAAACCTGGGAAATGAATTCCCCTGAGCAGGTAAGCAACTGTGTCATTTTCTCTTCAACTATAACAATTTGCAGAGTTTGTGGTAGTTGGACTGACGGAAGCACTTGTAATAGTCGAATTGAAATCTTGCGTGATATTTTCACTACTGATAAACAACTCCAGACTGATACCATTTTTGGACTTTTTGGCGGAAGGAAAGGCCCCAATGGAATATATTCTAAATCGTTTGGTTTTGCAAGTGCTACTGCTTCGCACAATGAGCCAACATCACTTGGCATGTGAAATCTCTCGGATCATAAAAATAATTGACGAAATTTTGAAGCCATTAATAGCAACTAAATGAATTTCGAATGGAATAAATAAGCCATACCAGTATTATTCAGTTTCATAGGCCGCCACCACCACGGAAGTTCTGCAGGAAAAGCAAAGAATGGTTCAGGCATACATGCTTGTCAATTGAGATGAAATGCACCATTATAGTGAGTAATCGAACTCAATAAATATGAGTAACTCAATAAATTTAAATTATAGGCTCCGTTTGGTAAGCCTATCAAATTATAGTTCCACCTATTGATTTAAGTGTAGTGTTTGTTTTGAGCTTTCAAATTATAATTCTACACCCATTTTTCAAAACTCAATTCAAATCAATATTTTAATTTTTTAAATATTTCAAATATTTAAATATTTTAAAAATATTTTAATTTTGTTAAGATTTTAAATATTTTAATATTTAAATATGTTACGATGTTTTTAATTTTTTAAATATTTTTAAATATTTTAATTTTTAAATATTACGATTTTAATTTTTTAATTTTTAAAATATTTTATAAAAATAAATTCAAACTCTATTTTATAAAAATATTTTTAAATATTTTAATTTTTTTGTTATGTATTTGGTTATGATTTGAGTGTAGAGTTGTGAAAGTAATATGGAGTTTCGAGTTATGTGTTTGGTTATGAGTTTTAAAAATAATTTCTTAATTGAGTTTTGTTTTATGTGTTTGGTTACGATTTGAGTGTAGAGTTATTTTTAAATTTAAAATTTTAAATTATTTAAATTTTTTGAATATTTAAATTTTTACGATTTAAATTTTTTGAATATTTATTTTGAAAAAAAATTATTTTTAATATTTTGATTTTCGGAATATTTTTAATGTTCTTAATATTTTAATTTTCTAAATATTTTTAATATTTTAATTTTCTAAATAATTTTAAAATATTTTTAATATTTTTAATGTTTATACAGGCCTAAAAAATGAATTGACAGAAAAATTAATTGACATATAATAATTGATATAGAAGTTATTTGAAAAGAAAAAATTATTTGAAAAAAAAATTATTCAAAAAAATTACTTAAAAACAATTAGTTGAAAAAAAAATTATTTTTTTATTTGAGTATTTTAAAAATAGTTTGGTTATGAATTTTGATCAAAAATACGGATATCGAGTTATGAGTTGTGTGTTTGATTATCAATTATATGTTGAATTAAGTTCTGAAAACTATTTTGAAAACTCATCATCAAACAAATTTTCTTATTTCACATGTCACACTAAACTTTTAAAACTCAATTCCACATACAATTCAAAACTCAATTCAACACTCTATTCAAAAACCATAACCAAACAAATTTTTCTACACTTAAATCATAATTCTACAATTCACAAACTCAAAATACAACTCATACTCTCAAATCATATTTACAAAATTCTACCAAACACAACCATAGTGACACTCCTAAGGTTTCTGTTTAATATAAATCTTCTTCACATTTGAAAAATTACACTTACTCTCTATCATATTAAAATGACATTTGCCTATTAGCCTTAGACTTTATACGCATAAAATAATAAAATAATGTAGATATTTTATTCAAGTCGTTTCAAGGGAAATAACAATCATGTTTTTTGGTTTCACTCACACAAAAAAATGAGTTTTTTTATTTTAACTATTTTTTATTTTGACTGAATTTTTTTAATATTTTAAGCAATTTTTTTATTTTTATTTTTTAGATACTCCTATTCTAGATATACTTAATAAGTATAATATTTTGTGATTGTTTTTTGAAATTCACCAAATACAAAAATTCAATACATTATCTTATTTTGTTGTATTCAATGGATTTTTTTAAAAAAATTTTGTACAAATTTTATACTTTTTATATATATCTAAATTAAATTGATCTAATCTAGATATAACGGTGAAAATAAAAATAAAAATTTATATTCTTATATAAAAATTTATACAAAAAATATGTCATTTAGAAAATTTTTGGATATAACATCAGCAATTGTAATGAGATTACAAATCTTAGGGGAAGGAATGTAATTTTTCAAATGTAAGGGGGATTTGTATTAACCAAAATTTCAGAGGGTGTCAGTGTAATTTACCCATAAATTTATGGTCCAGTGGCATCACTTTCATCTGAAGTATGGCCACATGGTGTTTCATAATAGTATGATTAGTAGAGAAGATAAAATATTGATTATTTGTGTTAGGTGATTGAGGAATATAATAAATAGTGATTAGTAAGAGAGTATGATCACATGATATTTCGAAATTATTGTATAATTTTTCCGGCAAAGGTTAGGGATTCAAACTCAATAGGGGCATGGGTGGGTTTGGGAGGGATGGAGAATTATGGGTATTTGATAGATTTTGCCCATAATTAAATAAATAAATAAATAAAACTAAATTTTTTTCAGTGTGTTTGTTTTTAATTTTCTGAATTTAGTTTTTTAGAAAATTGAGTTTTTTGCTTTTTATATTTTTTATTTTTAGTGAATATTTTTAAAATTTTAAGCAATTTTTTTAGTTTTTTAGATGCACCTTACTTAGATTTATCTAAATAATAAAATATTTGTGAAAAAATATTTTAAAAAATTAATAAATACACAAAAATTTAAAAAATATACTGAATTTTCATATTTTTTTTGTATTTTTGGTATTTAATGTATTTTTTAAAGATTTTTTTCACAAATATTATACTTTTAAGTGTATTTATGTTAAGTGTATCTAAATATTTTTTTAAAAAATGTTTAAAATATTAAAAAAATTCATTGAAAACATTAAAATACAAAAAATAAAAAAGTAGAATTTTCTAAAAATTATTTTCTAAAAACCAGAACCAAACAAGTTTTAAATTTTATAAAAATATAGTCAGCATAATATTATTGACTTTAGAGAAAATTATGATAGTGTACTAGGAAAGCCTATTTATTAGAGAATTTTATAATACCAATCATAAAATACGTAATTTCATCATAAATGAATGTAATAAAATATCTAAAAAATTTTGGTTTATGTAACAAAAATTCATTACTTGGTTGCGATATATTTTGTTATGTCAATACTGATGTTATGTATTTTGTGGCTAATGCTACAAAATTTTATAATACAATTACATCAATTTATAATATGGTGCATATGATATGCACCTTAATGAGGTGCACACCATAAGATTTTCTTAGTGCACGTTGTAGAGGGACACATCTTAAATGTGCACATTCGATGCACGTGACGTGAGCAAACAATTATCAAATCCGTTTATATGAACAAATCTGGTAATAATCTTTTTGTCAACTTTTAATAATGTCTTTAAATTCAATTGCTTGCCACATTGCTATATTAATTGTTTGCCATACCTTACAAGAGAAAGATTATTTTAGCAACCAAAATTGAAATAATTATTATGTTTTATTTTGTTTTGACAATTACCATTGAATCCTATGAAATTCGAATATGGATAACTAAATTCTATTTTCTATAAATTGTTCCTAAAAAATTAAATTTTCCGTAATAGTTCCCCCCCCCCCCCCCCCTTCTAATTTTACTCTTCTCATTAAAAGTGCATTGAGAAATATATGAATCCATTGCAATATTAATTTTCATAACTATATTGATGGAATTATACTAAAATTTTGTCTTTTGAATTGTTACCATTTTTTTTTATTAAAAAAAAAAATCATAATTTCAAATAATAGAAAATGATCAATTTTATACTATAGTTCTTTTGATCGAATTGTGATTTATGACTTTGGTTAATATAATATTCATAATTTGTATAATTAAAAAATATAAGTATAAATAAATTAATTTTTTTATAAAATTATTATTCATATTAAATCAAAAAGGTAAAATTAGATTGAAATTCATCATTATAGATAATTGAACTTTATAGAAACATTTTATAAAATACATTGTCGTTAGTTTGCTGCCACAAGAATTGTGGTATAAATTTCTTGGTTTAGTGTTCAAAAATTATTTTAGGCTTTTTACATTTTGTAATTTTTTTTTCTGGTGTTTAGTTAATTTTTTTTCTTCATATTTTAGTGAATTTTTATTCTACTTTTTAAATACATCTAATATAAATATAGATACACTTAACAAGTAAATATATGTGAACAAATCTGGAAAAAAAAATACTAAAGAAAAATAATAAATAATAAAAATTATGCACATTTTTTGGAGGGTCATTTTTTTAAGATGTCTTGACATATACTTTTATCATTTAGGTGCATCTAAAAAAAATTAACTCAAATATAAAATTAAAATCACAGAAGATAAATTTTTTTTTTTCAAAATCACGAAAAAAAAAAAAGGTTAGATCAAAACATCTTAAAGTTCAACACAAATTAATAATTTTTTAGTGGTTTATTTTATGGCAGCACTAACCGTCAACATCTTGCATATTTGCTATTGAGGATAGCAAAATCTTCGAGTAAGGATTCTCTAGAGTTTTTTTTCCCTAAAGTTTCCTAGAGTGGTGCATTGTGTGGTTGAGATTTAATGACAAGTCATATCAATTTTTCAGCATTAAATCTCAACCACACAATACACCACTTTAGGAAACTTTAGGAAAAAAACACTCTAGAGAATCCTTGGTGAAAATCTTCGCCTTAGACTTTATGGTATTAGACACTAAAAATTGGGAATTCATAATTTTCCACGTGCCATCAATTGTGATACAAAGAATTCTATTGTGAAATCAGGGCATAAAGAAAAAAGAGAAGGAAAAAATATAGTTTAGTGAGCTTCAAATGGTTGATGAGAAGAAATTAACAAAAAAAAACTGTGTTATATCATATGGCCCAAACTCTTCATAGATGCTAGGGCACCCTTCAGCCAATTAGTCACAACTTCGTACGATTAGAAAAGATACGAGGAGTTGTGGCTATTGATGTTTGAATTTGAATCAAATTCTAGAATCACAAAATAACTTCCCCTGTTAGAAGTCTTTTGCAGTGGGTATAGTGATTAACTTTAAGTTGTAATTCATGTGTACATATGCCATTGAATAAAAAATGTAGAAAAAACTTTTAAAGCTCACTCTTTTTTATAGCAGTACAGATTTAGTGAGAAAATTAGTGGTCTTTTCATAATAATTGCAACTTTAAAAAAAAAAAATTAAAAAGAAAAAGGGATAATAGCTAAAAATGAAAATATAAGTGAGTTACTCATCAAAATAGCCAGTGGTGGATCCCATGCTTTCTGCAAATGCGCTTCAATGTGGATATGTTAATTGCATGAGCAAGACATATATATATATATAAAGCTGCATTTTAAAATTTTTTTATACAGGATTGTTGTTCACATTATTTTTTTGATAATTGCAGTCAAAATTTAAGCATTTTAGTATGCATTGAAAATTATATTATGCATCATTTTAAATGCTAAAATGAAAATATGAAATGTAATTATGAAAAAAGGAGTGAAATGCAAGTAGCCCTTACTTTTTATGTTGCTTCCATTAAATTGGTAGCAAGACTTTATGAAAGTGTAGAAGCTTACCAACAGGGTACTTCAGAGCAACTTCAACTATACTGCAAAAATCTCGTAGGGAATCCTCTAAATTTCTCTTTAATGGTCTTGATGAATGACACTGCCTTATCTCTCCTATATCTGTTGAGGCTATAAGCCGAGGTGAAGATCTAGCATGCTGGGTATTTGGATTGCTTTGAAGCCTCAATTCAATTATCTCTTTTAGAGATTGATAAGTATCAATGGCTGTATCCTGTAGGGAAAATTCCAATGAATATTTGATGAAAGGAAAATTACAATATCTGACATGGATAATGTTTGAGAACCTAGCTACAAATACATATCTGTTTAAATGGCCACTAAATTAGACAAATGTAAGATTTTATAAAGGTCCCTTGTATAATAAAGCCACTCTATTGAGTAGACACATGCATTCTCTCTGAACTTTCCTTCCTAGGAAGCACAGGTATAGGTATGTTACGGATCCACCGATATGGTAAAACAAAAAAAAAAAAGAAGTCAGATATGAGTACGGTTCAATATGTTCATATATATATATATAATTGTAATTTGTGCTAGTACATAACATATAATAATTAAAAATCAAATGTAAAAAATAATTAAAGTATTTTTGTAATGGTCAAAAAAGAATTCAAAGTATTTTTTATATTTTGATAATTGTAAAAATATCCTCTATTTTTAAAGTTTAGAAAATACACTATATAATTATTTTACTATCCCTTTTTCAAAAAATTAAAATTACATTTATGCCCCAAAGTACCAACAAATGTACCCAAGTAGTACTTGCATCATACCCATGCCACGCCAAAAGTATCTCGCATACATACCGGACAAATGTTTCACATACCCAATATGTGTACACATACCGGATAAGTACTCGATACTCAAATGATAATATTTTCAAAGTACTCATATGTGCTTCATGGTTCCATTCATACCTACTGCTTGGCTAATTTTATACTATGCACAAATAATTACTAGCTCGAACTAAAAAAGAGGAAGAAAGAGAGAGAGAGAGAGAGAGAGAGAGAGGACATCAATACTAGCAATTAGTTCTTGAGATGTCTATTAAAAGAGCCAAAACTTGGTAGAAGAAAGCCTTCCCAGTTTTTGTTCTCACATAATTTTGAGTAATTTAAAACACATATGTGAATGCAAGCAATTCGCAATTTTAAATGCTTGGATCTTCAATTTGTCTAAGGCAATGAAAAATATAAGGGAAATGAAATTACATAAACATATATACTCTGACTAAATGAAAAATGAATTTTTGACTAATATATATTAATCTTCTTTCTATCTTCCTGACCCAACCAAATTTACCAAAAATAAAAATATGAAGTAGCTTCTTTTACTTCATTTTCTTTTATTATTATTATTATTATTATTATTTTTTCTTTTTCCCCTCAAATATGATATGAGACCCAAACGCAAAATTAGAGAATTATTTGTCTTTTGATAACAATTATAATAAATAATAGAAAATTTAAAAAGAAATATATATATATATATATAAAGGTGAATAAAAAGCCTTATGCCAATGTAATTGATTTTGATTTCACAATTCATATGCGAATAAATTTAGTGCGAAAATTATTGTTCTCAAGATAATTGAAAAATAGAAATGAAAATATAAGTGAGTGGCAATGAAAACAAGTAGAGCTAAACTATTTGCCCCTTTGAAATGAAGCTCATATACTGATAATATATGCGGAGCGGAGAGAGGACTTGCCAGAATGGCTAGTAATTCAAGTACTCCAGGATAGTGGGCACTTATACAGCGGGGACTGAGACCATAAAGATCTGCAATTGATGAAAATTTGACACAATTAAGCAAGTAAATGAACCTCTGTAATATCAAATAAGCCAATACCAAAATTCAAAATTCAGTACAGGAACCCGAATTAATTTTGCAGGAAACGTTAAAAAGCCTTTAGTACCAATCAAGGTAAGTAAAACCATTAATTATTAAGCCAAAAAACAAAGAAAGAAAGTAAAACCATTAATTACTTGCACACAAAAATTTTTACGTGGTGTTTGGTTGGGAGATTTGAGAAGAAATTTTGAAAGAAAAAGGGAAAAGATGTGTAAAATTAAATGAAATGTAAGTATATTTTATTCACATTTCACCTATATTTTTCATTTTCCTTTCCAAATTCCTTTTCAAACCCTTCAACCAAACACAGCATTAGAATTTAGAAAAACCTCAAGTTACAACTCACGCAAATAACATTACATAACAAAATTAACAATTTCAAATTTTTTTTTTGAAAATTAGAAGCTATAAATAAACACTTAAAAAGAATGTAATTACACTTTGCATAACTTACATCAAATATCACTTGGTTTCTTATTTTTCAATGGTTAAAGTCAACTACTCATTCTCGGTCAAGTTATAATATGCCCGTTTGTTTGGGCGATTAACTGGATAGCGGAATGATTTGTTAGTGAGATAAGCCTTACATATAGCATGTTTGGCTGGTTAATTGGCAACATCATTGTTAGGTTGAACTATTAATCCCACCCAATAGTAGGACTACCAATCCCATCGGAGGGTTAGAGCATCCCACTAATCTCTTATCCTCACTTTTTCCCAATTTTAAAAAGGAAAACACAAATAATTCAATTTAATAACCGCTATACTGGACTCCTTATTTTTCCTATAATTTAAAAAAACATTTTTTTCCACTTGTCCCTTATCTTTTTCTCAGATGGTGGAGAAGGGAGAAGAAAGTTTGAAAAAATATTTTTGATAAAAAAAAATTTTAAAAAATATATTTTAAAAATATTTAAAATATATGGAGAAAAAATAGAGAGTATTATTAAAAATGATAATTGAAAAAGTAATTTTCTAAAATAGGAAATACACTTTTTATTAGCTAAAGTAATGCTATGGAGGATTCACAATCTGATCCCATGAAATTACTAATATATCCCCTCTTCACAAAAATAATAAAATAACGTATTGTATATTTTGAGATCTTTTTTACATAAATTTATAAATTTAATTCCATTTGACTAAAAATATTACTCTAATTTATAAGCAAATACAATTTATAATTTATTTCATATATCTAACCTAAATAACAACTAAACATAATCACCTCCAAGATAATCCATCAAACAAACAGACCCTATGATCATTTGTGATGTTACCCTCACATGAGGTAAAACTTAATTTTATTTTTAAATTATAATTTTAATGAAACATACTAACCAAACATATTTTTAAAATACAATTCAAAATTATTTTCAAAATTCTTATTTTCTCTTTTTTTTTATATTATTATTAATTAATCAATCAATCATTTTTTCTCTCTCATCTTTCCTCTCTCCTCTCATATTTTCTCACATTCTATATATTAATCAATCAAAAAATATATATAAAAAAAATTAAAAATCATCCCAAAATTATTTTCAAAACTTATAACTAAAAAAAAAATTTCTTTTTAAATTATGATTCAAAAACTCAAAATTCAAAATAGAACTCCACACTCAAATCATAATTTTAAAACTAAACCAAACAGGTCGGAAATTCTTGAGGACATATTGGCCTTGTTTGGTTTGTGTTTCTGAAAAAAAATTTGGGAAAAATTCTCTGCAAATAAGTTTTCAAAAGTAATTAAACCAAACAAATTTTTTCAATTTTTTTTTTCAAAACTTGTTTGGTTTACAAATTTTCCAAACAAATCTCTCTCTCATACACATCAAATCAATCACTTTTTTCAAAACTCTCTCTCAAAAAAAATTTTCAAAACATCTTTTGAAAAAAAACTAAACCAAACAAATTTTCGTACTTTTTATCTTAAAACATGTTTCTCAAATACAAACCAAACAAGGCCATTATAATTTAACTGAAAATATAAGAGGTACACATTCACAATTGAAACAAATATTAAAATGAAGGGCAAATTACACCAGTAGTCCCTATAGTTTGGGACTTGTATCACTTTGATCCCTGACTTTTCAATTATGACACATTTAATCCTGAATTTTGAATCTTGTTTCAAATAAGGACAATTGAAGATATCATTAGATTTTTCAGGGGTAAGATTGTCAATTTGATAAAATATAAACTAATTTGACAAAAATAAATGTCAAACAAATATTTTTGAATTTTTAAAAATTATTTCTACTCACTAAAAACAAAATTATGTCAAATTGATAAATCTTTTAGATATTTATTTATTTTTTTACCAAATTAATTTTTATTATGTATTTGGATGATGATCATGTAAAATTAATTTTAAAAAATTAATCATGTAATTTTTATTAATTTTACATAATTTTATCATTGGTGGAGAAAAATAATTTTAAAAAATTAAAAATACTTTTTTGACATTTATTTTTGTCAAATTAATTTATATTTTATCAAATTGACCATTTTATTCTTGAAAAATCTAATGATATTTTCAATTGTCTATATTTAAAATAAGATTCAAAATTTATGATTAAATATATCATAATTAAAAAATTAAGAATGAAAGTGACACAAGTCCAAAGTATAAGGAGTATTAGTTTAATTAATGAAATTTGATGTAAAAAGTTGTAAAGTGAACCCTTCTGTAAAAAAAGCGAAAGCGATGAGAACCGAGAGAGAGAACCGAGAGAGAGAGAGAGAGAGAGAAGGTCTCACTTTCGATTAGGCATACATTTTCGAAGGCTAGTTGAGTCACGCATTCTATGAATAGGGATCGGAGGGAGAAAGATCGTGGTGGTGGTGGTGGGAAGTCGAGGTATGGAGACATGCGGACGGAGGTAGTTGGTGGTGGTGAGAAGTGGAGTTGGGGGGTGGGAGAGATGAGGATAGAGGGAGGCGGTGGTAGTGAGAAGTAGAGTTGTGGAGCGATGAGGAAAACTTTTCCGGAGGAGGGAGACGGTGGTGGTGAGTACATGGGATGGTTCCTCAGTCTCTCCCATACGGAATCTGACATCCCGTACTCCCGAATTTGTTCCTCTTCTTCCTCCCACATATTGTCGATGCAATCGCTAACCCCCAATAGTAACCCCAAAAGCCCTCACTTTCTTTTCTTTTTTGTCCGCTACCTACACCTTTCACTTTGCATATATACAAACACAGAGGCAAGGTTGAGCTTTCAATGGCTCCTTTCACTTTATTTATTTATATATAATATAATATTATATATGTGCATTATACAGTGAAAACAAATGCATAAAAACAACGGGACTGGGGTTCAATGATCCTTTTTCTTCACTCGTTTAAGAGTCAAGTCCTCGTTAGGATTGCGTAGAGTTTAAAAATAAAAATACATTTGTTTTCATTCATCTCATTTCTTTGGATAAATAATGACGAGAAATATGGTAAAGTAGAAAGAAATATATAGAAATTTATTTTATTTTTATAATTTTTAATTTAAATATCTCTAAAAGTGGAGAGATTGATGCTCTATTTATTTGGGTAAAAAATAAAATATTTTTTGGTGTTTGATATAAAAATTAAAATCAACGAAATTTTTTTTCATAATTAATAAAAAAATTATAAACCTACATAGGCAAAAAATATTTTTCATTTTTAAAAGAAAATATTTTTCAGACTAAAATCATACTAATCTCATCACATTACAACTGTCACTCTCATCTCCACCACCATCACCACGGCCACTGTCATCGTCACCATCGCTATCATCGTTGTCATGTCCCACCACCTCCACCTTTGTTCCACCACCATCTATGTTTTCCCCAAAAAAAAATTTCACCCAAACAAACAAATCATGAAAGAAAAAATAAGTTAACTAATAACTATTTTCTATAATTCTTATTCAAATTGCCCTTTTGGATTTAAAAAAAAAATAAAAAAAAGTGACACTTATCAAAAGTTATTTTTGTATTATAATATGAAATAATTGTTTTTCTTTTCTTTTTTAATGTAATGTAATTAAATAAAATATGAAAAAAATATTTTTTTTTTATTTATTCAAATAAAAGGAACATAAATGACAATATCTTTTCTCAAAATGATTTATATAATCATTTTCTTTCTTCCCTTATCAAAGTTCTCAAGATAATGTAAAAGGACAATACGTATTGATCTGATCTATTCGTCTGCTTCAAAGGGTTCAAAGCTAGTGCACAGTGAATCTAAGGCCCATTTGATGACCAAATTAAATTAGAATAAAGGGGTGGGTGAGGAAAGAGTCAAGGCTCATTTCAAAATTAGTTTTGCATTTATTTATCCCATCAATAAATTGTATTTGTTATGTGACATGTCACATCGTACTGATAAAAAACATGATGAATGAAACTTATTAAACTAATAATTGATACATAAAAAGATCTTGTTAACGTGCTCTTAGGACACAAATAAATGATAAAAAATTTAAAGAACACATAATATTTTTCGTTAAATTTAATATATATTCTTTTAAATCAATATATATTTTTTAATATTTTTATATATTTTCAAGACATTTTATATATAATTTTTAACATTAAATAATACGTAAGGAGCACTTATTAACATTTGCCATACATAAAATGATAAATATATACGATACATAAAGACAATTGCACTTTGTGGTTTTGAACCAAGTTATTGGTTGTTCTGGGACACCGCCAAGTGGTACTTCAACGGTGTTATAATTGGTAGAAGATGTGAAATCCACAATTTTATGTTATGTAATTAGAAAATATAAATAGATATGGTGATTTGTGATTGATGAAAAATATTACCACACGCCCCCTAAACCAACCAATAATTTTTTCTTTGAACCGTCTACCGAACTTTCACATAAATGAATTCTTTCCATCATTTCTTAAAAAGGTCAGACTATTGATAGTTCAAAGGAATTGTTGTTACAAATTAAAACAGTAGTTATTAAAAAAATAGAAATAATAATTTCAATTTCAATTTACAATTTACAATTTATTTTTATATACTTTCTATACAGTTTAATGACAACTTGGATATTTTCCTTTGGTAAAAGCAGCATAGTCAATGAGAATGATAATAATAATTTTTTGTTTTTTGAACGGGACAATAATAGATCATCCTAAGATTACCCCAATTTTGGTCTCTTTGTAATGTAGAATTAGGGAGGCTAAAGATGAAAGAGAGAAATGTGAGACTGCTTCACATAGTGGTGGACATATCATTAGAGATGAAATTGGGAGTACAAAAGAGTTTTGCTACATTTTCCGTTTTTTTATCATTAGAGATGAAATTGATCATCCTAAGATCACCCTAATTTTGGTCTCTCAATAATGTAGAATTAGGGAGGCTAAAGATGAGGAGAGAGAGAAGAGTGAGACTGCTTCACATTATGGTCGACCATATCATTAGAGATGAAATTGAGAGTACAAAAGAGTTTTGCTACATTTCTTATTTCTTTTATCACCCCCAATTACACCTCTAATGAGGTGGCAAATAATCTATATAATAAAGTAAGACAATTTTTGAAAATGTATCAAAATGTATTAGAGATACATTTCGTTTGAACGGGTGAGATAAATCCTAAATTTATATTAATGGTTCAGATCAATGATGGTTCTCATCTAAATGTATCAATCATGGTTGCCCACCTACCCACGTCTGCCCCCCCACCTGCCCTCTCTATCTCTCTCTGACTCTCTGTTCTTAACTTGAACAGAACGAAAAAACCCACCCTCTTTATCGACAACTTCTTCTTTTCACCCTTTGTGTCGCGTCCTCTTCATTAATGCCACCCTCTTCGCTACCGACGCTCCTCTTCCTCTTCCTCTTCCTTTATCACGCTCTGTTATTCCCAGTGGTGTGTGTGTAAATTAAATGTAAAATAAAATAAACAACTAAAAAATTCAGAAAATAATTATATAAATTAAATTCTTAATTAATTGCTTACAAAAAATATAAATTAAGGCTTGTGTTGGATACAATCTCCTTAAAGTAGATTTTGCCCTCATTCCAGCGCTTTGAGATTTATCGGTATCTCCTTCGCAGGATGCAACGACTAACACTTGATTTGCAGCACTACAAAATCAAGTCTGGCGAACCAAAACTCTGTTGTGACTCTCTTTTTTTCTTCATAAATTTAAATGCAGAACAAATGCAGAAACAGGAAGACGAAAAGAAGAAGAAGAAAGAAAATGCTCTGAAAAAAAATTCGATCCAAGAATTGCTAGAAAGTAGGCTATTTATAGGAAACTAAGTGGCTTTTCTAAACAAGTACCAAACAGATAAAAATCTGTTCGGATAGATTCAATAGGTTCGGTTTGAATTTCAACAGGTAGAAAACCTAGGACTCAACAGGTATGAACCTGTTTAGGTGAGAAAAAAAATGGACCAATTTAATTAATTTTGAAACCAAAATTTAAAATTAAATAAATAAAATGCAAATGTTTTTGGCCCAAAAAGATAAGTATTAGGCCAAACAAGCCAGACCCAACCTCAAACCACGCACCAGCGTGCACGTGTTGTTTTTGTTTTGGATCCAATTGGTCTAACCCACTTTACCCATAACCTCACCATTCCACAAACTTGGGTATCCCTTTGGGCCCATCCCAAGTATCCCAAGCTAAGGTTTATATATCCATTGAAAACCTTAAGCTTTTCCATTGTGGGACACGCACATTTCACAAATATGTAGAAAGTCCACCTAAATCCATTTCCACGAACCCGAAAATGCCCGTTGAATTCTCATTCATCTAGAAATGGCTTTGAGCAACCAAATACACGATGTTATTCACTACGTGGCATTAAACATGAACCCAATGAAAAACATTAAAAATAACCCTTGGGTCTCACCTTAATTAATGCTCGAAGTTAGTAAAAAAATAAGGATTTTCCCAAGCCATTTTCCCCCACATGAATGAAATTCACGATAACGGACATGCAACAAGATGCAAATAAAGAAAGAGTACATTGAGAATATATACCACATCGAGATAGATAGCTTTTGGCTTTTAACCTCCTCTAGTGAAAGCCTATCGGACTTACTGGTTAACCAGTGGACGCGATGCCTTGAACTGTTCAGCTGTTTGTGTAAGCCAAGACAATAGACTACACATAATGTATTCGCAGACACAGTTTGGTTTTTACGGCTGTGTTCATTTTGGCCCTGAACAATGCCTGGTAATTTATGACTGCTCTAGAGAATTTAGTCTTCTCAATTCTCACAGAACCATCCTGTAGACACCCCATTTTGACCAGCCCTAAGATTTGAGCACTTTCTTTTGAATTCCCGCTGATGAAAATTGGAATGTACTATTTTATGAATTTCTCATCCGAAAAATAAAATTAAAGCTTTAATCCAAAACCGCACCCATTTTGGCCAAATTATTTTATATCACTAATATTTGATTAATTTGTAGTATTTAATAATTTTATATATTGTTATATAATTTGATGTGTGTGTACATATTTTGAGGTGGTGTATTTTAGAAATAGAAACTAATAAAAAAACAAAATATATAAAAAAAAAAAGGAGAAAATAATATTAAAAAAAAAAGAGAGAGAAAAGAAAGAGAGGTCGGCTGCTGGATTCAATTAGGATTTAATTTGTATGTTTATTATATATGAAAAAAAAAGAAAAAGGGAGGGAATATATTATATGATGATGATGTTTGCTGGGATAGAGGATAATAATAAAAAAATAAAAAAAAAGATAGGAGAAGGCCCTCAAGAGATGATGATGTTTGTGGGGGGAATGAGGCTAATTATGTTTTGGTGGGTGGGGAGAATATTTGGTAGAAAGGAGAAAGAGAAAAGATTGGTTTAGAACGAAAGGAGAGGGGCTGTCTCAGGTGTGAGGATCCTCTAGAGTTTCTTCTCTAGAGTGATCTCCTAGAGTGGTCTCCTAGAGTGATTCATCGGAGGGTTGAGATTCTGTGTAATTTGAAAAAAAAAAAATTTAGATTTCAAAACAAATAGAAGGGCTGAGAAAAGAGAGAGAGAGAAGGGCTGAGAGAAGGAGAGAAGAGGAGGACGTCGCCGGCATGGCTCCGCCGCTGCCGCCGAGATCTAGAAGACTTTCTGGCCCTGCCTTCGCCTTCGATTTGGAAGACTTTCTGTCCAACACACCACAGATCCGTCGCCGATCTCCATGTCGGCCGATCTCCATCTTCTTTGATTCTATCTTGAAGAAACTGAATGATGCTTGTGTTGATTTAATCTTCTTTTTTTATTTATGTAGATCTCACAGATCAAAATCCATTTTCATTTGATTCAATCCGTAAATATACATATAGATATACATATATACATGGGGTCTGTAAATATACATATATGCACATAGAGATATATATTCGTATAGGTTTGTCTTGATTGTGCAGAGAATGCAAGAGCACTTGAAAAAATTGAAGGATGCTTGTGTTGATTTAATTTTCTTCATTTTCATTTGATTCAAAACAGAAGTGGGTTTCCTTTGTGGAATTTCTTTGTAGTTTTTGGTCATCTTCTAGGATCTAACTGTTTGGGCAAGAAAAAGAAGAAGAGGACAGAGGCTAACGTAGGTTTGTTGTTGTGTGTGTGTTTTTTTTTTAAAAAAAAAAATATCAAAACGACGTCGTTTTCTATCCCTTAATATCAACCATTGGGTCTAACTCTAGGAGCTCACTCTAGAGAAGAAACTCTAGAGGATCCAACACACACAAGACACCAGACAGGGAAGAAAAATAAAAAATAAAAAAGACACTACACAACACACCAGACCCAGCACATACACACCAAGCACAAGGGCAAGACACTCTGGGCAGACACACACACCCAACACACACTCACACATGCATGACACAACACACACACCACCCATGCACACACGGACACGAGGCATACACGCACACACATTCACAACACACACAGCACACACGGCTAAGCAAAACACACACACGGCAGACTGAAACAGGGGGGAGAGCAAGACTGAGGGGGAGATTGAAGAATAAGAGAAAACGAAAAACCAGACACACAAGGCCTCTCTCTCTCTTTAAAAAAAAAGACACCCAACATCACCATTGATAGACACTCAACAGACACGGGCTGGGGGATGATGCAGACTCTCTCTCTAAAAACAAAAGGAGACCACGGCATCAAAGGGGGGAGCTAATCACACACATAGAGGCATACACACAAGCTCTCTCGCTCGGCAGTTTGGGGTTTGCACAGGCTTCACCTGAAACCTTCGTTCGTTGCATGAAGTTGTCTCTGTTAAGAGAATTCAACACTGATCCATGACAGCTACAAGGAAAAGGAGATGGTCCTGTGGTCTTCTTAGCCACCAACGCCCAACCAACTGGCCGCAACCGTCGCCTGCTTCGTCACCGGTGCCACCCACTTCGTCGTGGGAGTCCACCTCTCTTTCACCAACGTAGCCACTCAACAAGCTCGTACCAAGGCCCGCAACGACTTCATCAAAGCCTGCCTGCCATAAAAAAAATGTTCAAAAGCTGGCGAGGACATGCAAGCAAATCCCCATGTGCTCGATGAAGTATGCAGTCCACAAGGGCTGAAAACAGACGCATACATTGGCTCTCTCTCTCTCTCTCTCTCTCAGGTTTTCTTCATGTCTTGCTTCTGCCCTACTTTGCGCCTTGACTGCGTGGTTAACCCCAGGGTGCCAGGATAAAATTTCCAAAACAATTCATGCATAGAACTCATCAATTTCTGAATGGAAGTAGTTATTCATGTCTCTGTTTTCCGTTTACATCTGTGTGTGTGTTTGTGTGAATATTGTCCCCGTAAAGAATGCTCTGCATGATAAGAGTAGTGGATTGATCTTCATTGAAGAATAAATGATTGTGAGGGATGGACTATTTGACTAATATTCTACATGTATGTTGAACAAGTTAGAACAACGTTAAATATGGTGTCTCCTTCTGTGTGAGTGTGTTTTTCTGCTTGGTATGATTTCTATAAGGTCTTGGGCGGAATCCCCGATTCCAACAAATGGTATCAGAGTCTCGTCGGTTTCGTTTCGAAACTGCCCAGAAATCAAGTTATTCGAAATCAGGTTTTAAGCATACCAGGAGTAAGATCTCGACGAGAGGAGTCCAAAATTGCAAAGAAGAGCCCCAGAGGACACTGGACACGTTGTCACGCGCCCCCTGAAAATGACGAGTGAGGACCACTCTCGGATACGTGCCACACGCGTATCGAGAGGTTGAAGATGACCACTGTTCACCAAAGTTGTGGTGTTTAAATATTTATTAAGGAAAATACAAGACAAGGCATGGCGCTGGCACAGTGGATAGAGCAAAGATTCTCTCATTGCATTTCCTACTTCACTTCCTCCTTGCAATGGTCAAGATTCATTTTAAGAGAATTCAATGGTGTAGATCATTCCAAAAAAATTATTTTTTAATTTTTAATAAAGTAGTTTGAGCCATTAGATTCTTTTAAGATGAATCTTGACCATTGCAAGGAGGAAGTGAAGTAGGGAATGTAAGGAGAGAATCCTTGCTCTAGTGGATAAGGCGCTGTGGTGTTCATGGTCAGGGATTTGAAACCCCTTGGTTGCGTTCTCAAAATTTATTTTTTGGGGTGGAAGATGACGAAGCACTGACGCAGTGGATGATGTCAATGGAGCAGTGACATCAGCGTAACGCAAGACTGACGCGTGGTGATGTCAGCAAACGAAATATTCTGTTGATAACGAAATATTCCCTTGAGTTTCTGAAAATTACTAAATGGCCCAGAATTATCAAGAAATTTCATATTGGCCCTGGAAGTTTGGTAAATTGCAATCTGGTCCCTAAAGTTTTCAAAAATTATAATTTGGTCCCTGAATTTTTGGAAATTTTCATTTTGGCCCCTGTAGTTTGTGAAATTACAATTTAGCCCCTATTGTTTGGGAAATTTGCAATTTTGCCCCAGGTTTCGGGGATGTTTTTCAGATAGGTCCTCGAAAGTGCAGCGAAGGTTGGTCCTAACTAAAAGGACCGTTCTGGACGCAACCACGAGGTCAGAATAGTGAAATTCTGAACGATTTTTAAAGATTGTCAAAACATGGGAGTTTGTCATCTTCAATAGTCGAAGGAAAGTTGCCGGATATTGTGGAACGTTGCGGATTCATTGAAAAGGTCAGAATAGGCAGATTCTGACCAGATTGGACAACCAGATACAAATCGAGATAGATCATTGAAAACCAAAAGAAGATCAGCTTAATCAAATGGCAAATCAAGAAAGATCATGATTGGTTAGGGACGATTAGAGGATTGCAGAGATAATAATCTCCGGAGTTGATCAGAAGATCTGGTTCAATCAAAAAGTCTATTAATCGACGGATAGATGATTTGGCAACAAGTACAGGCTCAAGGAAATGCTTTGGCTATTGGAGCTACTGTATATGAGTAGGTACTGATGGTATGTAGACGGGTAGAACAATAGTTGCAGAGGAGCATACTAAGCGCAGAAGCATAAATACAGATGTGCAGCAGTGCAAGGGTACAGTGTCTTACAGAGGCGCGAGAAGAGTGTGTAGCAACGGGTTGTTGAAAGTTCACAGGAACTTCCAGACAGAGTAATTAAGACGGATGAAACGCAAGAGTGCGCGCCAAGGAGTGGCAAGTCTTTTTTTTCTATGGTAGTTTCTTTAGTTCCATGGCAGCGGAGGATAGAGTTGATGCGGATCTCTCAAGCGAGCTCGATGCAGGGAGACCAGAAGCCATGGGTGCGAGCACTATGCAAGAAATTGCATAGCTGACGATACTTTGACAGATGGAGCTACTGTCAACCATCAATCTACTGGACAGCAAATCAAGGATTGCAAAGGTAAAGGCACAGACAACAAGCGTATGTGGAAACGCTAGGAGGTTGTTTAGAAGTGCAGAGGGCAAAGGCTGATAGTTTAGAGAAAAAGTTTCGAGCAAATAAGACCGAGGATGTTGATGGGATAAACAACGAGTTTTCTATTACTCCAATGACTAGTCCTGCGAAATAATGAATGACAGTCAAGGGCATCTCAACAGGGGGTACAAGACATCCAATCAGAGGGTGTCGGATATCTTGGTTGCGCAAGTTCAAGCATAGCAAGTGAAGACATCCGAGAGATGAAGTGTGGAAGAGATCCGTGGGATATAGGAGCAGAGGCTCTCTCCAAATTAGAGAGTGGTGTGAGTTGAGTTGAGGATGTAGGATTCCCTCCCCCTCTTGTATCTCTGGTGTATTATCTCTAACTTCAGGGGATGCAGCGTCTCAGTGAGGAGATGAAGATTCCGTTGGTTTTTTTGGGCGTGACAAGATTAGTAGCAGTGTGTGCACTGGATCACCTCACATGGGTTGGGGGGGTAATTTGTTGGATATATTATTATCATCCCATATGAGTGGCTAACCCATCTTAGAGAGAGTGGGGTGGTTAGAGACCACTTTGGTGAGAAGTGGGGGTGGCACCTCCCCATTGAGATGGGTGGGGGTGGCAGCTACCAAATTAGCCTTGTCCCTCTCTTCCTCAATGTGTATAAATGGAGGAGGGGTTGGATAGTGTAGACACCCCATTTTTGACCGTCCTCAAGACTTGGTTGTGCTTGCAGGTACATCCAGCCACAAGTTCGATTGCTCGTCGAGTACTCGACTTTCGCGGCGGAACGTCACAGGTTTGAGCTTTTCAAACCTTGCATCCTTTCTGCCCTATTCTTGGACCATATGTTGGTCCTTTCAGCATGCTTCTCATGATGTACTGCCGGCCACCCTTTGCCACTGCCGGCCATGCATTTGTCCCTGTCTGCCATTGATGATGCCTGCCGGCCATCAATGAGGCACCGTCGGCCACAGTTGATGGCCGACAGAACACTTTGTCTCAGCAGATTTCACTCTAGATCTTTTGAGCCAGCTGGTTTTCACTCATCTCTCCTCCATACACGTGTATGGAGGGATGAAGCCCTTTTCAAGCTTGTTTAACAAGCTTTGCTTTGCATCCCTCTATATAAGGAGAGGCTCCTCCTCCCTTACAGAGGTGGAGCATATTTGGAGAAGATATATCTCTCTTTCTATGTATTTCTCTCTCTCTCTCTCTCCCTCTCTCTCTCTCTCTCTCTCTCTCGCTCTCGCTCTATTGTATTGAATAGTCTCCCAAAGTGTGTTTTCTCTTCACTTCTGCAAAGGAACACTTAGTGATACACCACCATCTTTGAGCTGAGGTTCTTGGGAGTGTTATTTGGGCTCTGAAAGTTGGTTTTTGGCCTCAGAGGTTGCTGGTTTTGAAGTTGTGCTTCAAGGGTGAGTTTATTCCCCTTTTAAGCCTTTGTTTGTATCACATATTGGCCATCCTTGCATATTGTTTTAGGCTTTGCTTTCAACTGAAAAAAGTTCTATTTTTAAGTTCTTTTGATGATTGTTTAAGGCCTTTTTGGTGTTAAGGGTGTTCTACCCTCTTGTGTGCCTTGTTTTGCCTTGTTTTGTGCCATGACTTAAGGCCTTTGAGTTAGTCTTTGTTTGGCTTTTTAGCCACTGAAATCCAGTGCATTTTCAGTGGTAGGCATGTGATTTTGAGGACTCAAATCAGAGAGGGGTGATCCCCCCTCTTCTTGTTTTGTTTGCTTGTATTATTAGCCTATCAAATGAGCATGTATCTCTTTACTCTTGAGGCATGTTGTGAGCTTGTTTTTGTGAGTTTTTAGGTCTACCATAACTCTGTTTTGGGCTGCTATGGTCATATGACTCATGTTTTGTATAGCCATAGTGCAAATGCCTTGACTAGTCTTGAGTTTTGAGGCCCCTACCATGCTATACTTGTGATGTTTGCATGTTTTGGCATCATTTAGAATGATATCTCAGAGCATATAGTGTTGTTGTACTTCCATATTTTCCACTCTTTAAGTGCTTTTGGGAGTTATACCTTTATGCCATATTTGTGAGCTATTGCATGAGCCTCATTTTATTGCCTTTCAAGCCATCATCTCAGTCCATTTTTGCTACTATTTTGGCCTGAATAGGGTCTATTTTGGGTTGGTTTGGCCATTTGAGCATTGTCTTGCATGCCCCTACTTCACTAGCTTTGATGCTTAGGCCTTTCAACGTGCATTACATGGTTTGTTTGCATGATTCTAAGTCATTTTGCATGCCATTTCAGTGCTGGAACACATGTCATTATACTCCATGCTTCACTCTTTCAATGCCTTTGGAGAGTTGAGTTTTGTGCCTTAAGCTTGGGCTAATATGCATGCATGTTTGTATACCATTTTGAGCTTCTATTTTGGCATGTTTTGCCACTGTTTTGGGCATGGTGTAACTCTGTTTTAAGCTGGTTTGGATGTTTGAGCATTGTGATGCATGCTTATAGTGTTATCTTACTCACTAGCATTGGTACTCTTGGCCCCTTAACATGTTGTGCATGAAAGCTTGCATGTTAGTAGTGCATTTCATGCCATGATTAGCATGTTGTTTGCATGTCATGTTATTTGCATGTTTTGCATTGCGTTCGATCAGATGACGTATTGAACGCGAGGAAGATTGGTTCATTTCATACTTGAAGTGATGAAATGAGCCAATCTCCCTTAGTCTCCATTTCCTTTGATTCCTCATGATAGGGAGATGGTCATGGTGTCTTATTTGTCATGCATTTATTGAAATTCGCACATGTTGGATCTTTGGCCATCATGCATCGAGATGCATGATTGATGGTCTTGGATCCAATGATGCCCATTCCATTGATGTTTTGAAGTGATATGGAGTGACATAGTGCGTACATTCCCCTTGGGGACCCTCCATTTTCTCTATTTTGTGCTTTGTTGCAGCTTGGTGTCACAGCACACCAGTGGCCGGCACCCTCTTATTGTTGGCCGGCAGTGCATTGTTGATGGCCGGCAGTGTGCATCTGTGGTCGGCAGGATGGTCGGCAGCAGCTCCTCATGGCCGGCACGCCACTGGTGCACTCCTTAGCACTGTTTTGGTGAGATCCAGCAGTTAATTCTTAAGGACACATTGCAGACAGAGCCTCTAGAGAGCATTTGGAGAGCTTTTCGGGACGGGAACCGAGCATGCATCTTCAACTTCTTCAAGGCAGAGCTGAGGCAGCCTAATTTACATATTTTAATGCTTACTTGTTAGTTAGCTTCAATTTGTAATTTAATTAGTTAATTTGTTAATTAATTAAGTATTGTAATAATTAGTAAGTAATTTGCTTATTATTCAATTTGGTTGTGTAATAATTAGTCTAATTAGATTATTAGATTAGTTGGTTAGCTTAGCGTATTCATTCGGACCCTTCGTCGAGAGGGCGAATTTTGTAATAAGTGTGCGTGAGTGTGTGAATGTCTTCCAACCCCACGTCTTTCTCCCTTTTACTTAACCGCTTACGATGGTTAGTTTTAGGTCATGTTTTAATTAGCATCCTCATGTTATGCATGTTTGCATCCATCCACCTGTCTTGCATGCACCGGGCTCAGCGCATCATACTAATTGCATTGTATTTCGATACTAAGTTGAATACATGTATCAATTGTTGCATTTTACATGCCATTTTAAAATAGCCGAGCCTATCTTAGTTGCATTTTCGCATGTGTTGCATTAGCCATCTTAACATGAACTAGGATTATGCATTGATTTCTAACTAGTTCTCTATTTTGGCTCGGAGTACACTGTGAGTGTTTACGCTTTAGCTTACTGCATGTGTGTTATTGATTGCCATGTATAGCATGCTTGCCATGAGGCTAATTGCTTAAGTGATATAACTGCCTGAATGCCTGTGGATGAAGGTTGGATTGTTTGGATTGGAACAATTCATTGAAATCCTCGATTTAGCCTACTTGCGAGTAGCAAACTTCAAACCGTTTTCAAACAAACAAATATGCAATGTTTTGTTCCAATTTAGGCGATCTAGTCTATACTTGTATGCTGTGCGCATCATGTAGTAAGATTAGCTAATTAATCGGAATAACAGCACATGTGTTTTCAAAAACAAAATATCATGCTTAATACAAACCGATCTTTGATCGGGCAAGCGGGGGTGCTCGTACCCAAATTCCCGAGCCGAGGCAACTTTGGTGATGACGAACACGTGGCCTTAGGCACGAGTCAGGGTTTCTTAAATTCCCCTAAAATAAAATATTTAGGTGGTGACTCTATATCTGGCAAAACAGTCCATGTTTGGCACTTCTTTATAAAAATCAGTTTTCCAAAACAATTTGCCGGATTTGGACTCTTTGGTGATTTATCGGTCTCACATCGCACATTGTGAGTTTAGATTCAGAACCGTGACATTGAGTCCGAACTGTAGTAGCCTAGAAAAAAATAAGATTCGTGCTCCCTCGTGAGCGCGGATATCGGAGAGTTCCCAGGAGCACGTCTATAGATAGGCAAAATGAGAGAGTGAGAACAAACCAAAGAGTGCAAGAGATGTGAGGCGAAGAGACCGTCTCTCTCGATGTGAGCGAGGGAGACGGGAGAGTGGCTGAGTGAGGAGAGTGTGAGCTCCTCCTCTATTGTAATCTTTCTATAATCTCTCCATTGTTATAGTGATAACCGGTTACTCTCTCGTAGACGTAGGCTTTAAGGCTAAACCACGTTAAATATGGTGTCTCCTTCTGTGTGGGTGCGTTTTTCTGCTTGGTATGATTTCTATAAGGTCTTGGGCGGGATCCCCGATCCCAACAGTTAATTTACTTTTGAACTTTCTAATGTGGTCTTAATGCTATGTAGCTTATGCAGCGAGGATCCATTTGAATTCAACATAGTCAGGGGTTGACATGAAGAGAGCTGGATCCTCATGGAAGTAGCTAGGGTTGTAAAGATTAATCGTATCTTTCGCGAAGAAAATGGATGTGTGGATTGTTTGGCTAATTGAGGACTCACCAGACCAGTAGATCCGAAGCAGTGGAGAATGAGAGAATCTGTTGGGATGTAACACCCCACTAGAACATGAGTGGGGCCCCCATTGAAGATGAATTGATATGGGCTGAGGTGCGCATGCTTGTTGGATTGAAGACACATGGATCTTTGCTAACTGATGAATGGCCGGGGGATTAAAACTTTTATTTTTATTTTTATTTTGAGTGTTTGTGAGGATTTTATTTTATTCATCTCCCTCGGATATGTAATATTTAAAGTGTTGTAATAACCCCGCACCTCGCTTCTTTCTATCCCATTCTTTATTCGCTTTCCCTAACTGTGCATATGTATATATCTGACATGCCATGCATATCCATGCTTTACATTCACGTCTCATGCATTAAGATTCGGCTAAATTCCTATATGTGGATTTCATCAATTCCTATGTGATTATATGCGCTACCTAATGTTCTTGAGATGATTCACATGTCATATCTTAGAAGCCGAATCTTTAGTTGCATCTCATGAGTGAATTGCATTAGAATTTTGTATATAAAATCATGCATGTTTTACTAACTTTGTTTTGCAGCTTGTTCGGAGTTATGCTTTAGCATCTCGTTTGTGTGTATTTTTCTTACTATGTGTTAGCATTCTACCATGTGGCTACTTACTTACATGATAAACTATTTGAATGCCTGTGGATGAAGTCTTGTTGCGTAAATTGGAATGATTCAAAGAATGTACGTTTTAAGCCCACTTTGTACTGGTAAATTCACAAACTTTAAGCCCACTTTGTCAAGTGGCAAATTTTAACCCTTTTCGACAAACAAACATAAAATTAAATTGTTCCAATTTGAGCAAACTAGTCTATACTTGTATGCTTCACATAGTAATTTTTTTTTTTAGAATTTATTAAATAATCAAAACATGAACATATAAAGAAAATAAAAGTCATATCATGGTTTAGTAGAGGCCGATCTTTGATCGGGTGGGTGGGGGTGCTCATTATTGACCTTCCCCTCTCATACCTAAGGTTCCGAGCCAAGCATCTTTGGTTACGACGAACAGTGGCCTTGGCACGAGTCATGGGTTTCCTAATTTCCCAAAATATTAGGCGGCGACTCTGAGATCTGATGACACAATCCATTTTTGACAAAATTGCAATAAAATGGATTTTCAATAAAAGTTGCCAAATCTGGACTCTCGTCTACGTTTCATATTGCACTCATAAGACTAGATCAAAGAGATTTCGAGGGTCCGAACTATTTAACGCGCGCGGGTACCCCCCGGGCATGTTACACAACCTAGTTTACATTCATATAAATAACTTCTTATTAAGAGTATCCTGCCATACCTCACCTGGATGTCCAAGCTATAAGAATCATTAAAAGCAAAACTTATCCTACTAACGCTGCAGGTATCATTCTTCTTATCATAGAAATAGGTAGGAGTAAAACTCCTTAATAATACATGAAGTCATCCATAATTCGGTTATATAAGTAATAGGCTTTAATCACATTCCGCTTGATAAATGGTACACTTGCTCTCTGGCTAGCCCTTTAGTCAATGGATCTACAATATTCTCTCTTGCCTTTACATATTCTATGGAAATTATTCCATGTGAGAGCAAATGGCTAACGGTATTATGTCTTCAACGAATGTGTTGAGACTTACCGTTATACATAGGATTCTATGCCCGTCCTATTACTGCTTCACTATCACAGTGAATGCATATAGCAGAGCACAGGTTTAGACCACATTGGAATATCTTCTAAGAAATTACGAAGCCATTCTGCTTCTTCTCCTGTTTCATCTAATGCGATAAACTCATATTCTATTGTCGACCTTGCTATGTATGTCTGCTTGGAAGATTTGAGTAAAATATTATGCAAAATAAAATGATCGGATACTGATAACTATATATTTGAATCATATTTGTTTTAGAAAAATGGATGACAATTATAATTTTAAGAGTAATCATCTATATTTTTTGTAATACAAATGTAATTCAAACATATAACTATCAATATCCAATCATATTTTTTTTTAATATATAAATATTCTACTCCACGAATACTTAAAGTGAACATTCGAATCACTGAAAGTCCCAAAATAAACTTATCAAGTCCAAACGCACTCTCAAATTTAAGATGACCAATTTTAAAGAATTCAAACCTACATAATAAAACACTAACAAGACAGTTGTTATTAGAGTTAACTTATGCTTTGAAGTTGCTTCATCAATGCCAACTCTGATATTGTCTCCATCGTAAATGAAGTCATTACTTGCATCACCACTACATCAAACAGTTACAAATCCATCTTGTTGTTTTTCTCTTTCCTTTTTTTTTTTGGGGGGGGGCTTCAAAGCAGAGATCAATTCCTCCAAGTCTTAAAAGCAAAGAGAAAAAAACAATACTACATATCGAGCCAAATATTATTGTATGAAAGTATTTAAATTTTGAGATGTATGGATAAGATTTATCTTGAATGACCATTAATAGACTATCCAAGTTGTAAGTGGGTATGCTCCCTATGTTACTGATGATGATGAGTGTTCGAAGCCCTTCACCATTTTCAGTTCATAAGTTTAGGTTTGATTATTGAATTTACTTTCTTGTGGTTGATTCAAAGGCCTTGCTTAAGACTTGTTCTAGGTCATTTAAAAGGAAGAAAGAAAATTTTACACTGAATATGACTTTACTATAATAAATTTAAATTTATAGCAAATTATACATTTGGTCCTGTGATTTGTCTTTTATATCAATTTAGTCTATGTGGGTTCAAATTATACTAATTTTGTCTCATAATTTTTCACATTGTATCAATATAATTAGATTGATAATATTTGTTAAGAAATTTGATAGAAATCATATGAAAAGAGGGGAATGGACTATTTTAAATTTGACATTAACCCCTCAACCACTTTCAGGAGAGTGAAAGAAATATTTTACCTCTTGATTTTAGTTAAATTTTCAAAGCAACATTATCAATTAGACTGTTAACATGGGTTTGGCTTCTTTTAAGTTGGTTATCTTAACTTGAGAGAGCACTTGGGCTTGGTAAACTCATTTTAGGACCGATTTCGGTGATCCAAATAAAGATTCATTGAGTAGAATATTCATGTAAAAGATTAAGATGACCGGACATCGATAGTTATACGTTTGAATCAAATTTGTATTATAAAAAATTAATGCCTATTCTGAAAATTATATTTGTCATCTATTTTTTAAAAACAAATATCATTCAAATATATAGCTACCAATATTCAATCATCTTGATTTTTTACATTAATATTTTACTCAACAAATTCTAAAAAGTTAACAGTTCGAATCACTAAAATCAGTATCAAAGTGGGCCTATCAAGCCAAAACGCTCTCTGAAATTGAAATCACAATTTGAGAGAAGCCAAACCTAATTAACATAATATGAAATATTCAAAGGCAAAATTAGTGCAATTATAATCAAATTGATACAAAAGACAAACTATAAGTACAACGAGTATAATTTACCCTTAAATTCATATATGCATCTTATTTTTAAATATTGTTCTAAATATATATATATATATATATATTTGAATATGTAACATTTTGGAAGCATAAACTGTGTTCAACATTGTGTTGGGTGTTCGGTAAAGAGAACGTGAGAAAGGGGCTGTTGGTGTCACACACTCTGGCGGTTCAACTTATGATTCATGGGAGAATTGACCTTTTTTTTTCCTTTTTTTTTTTTTGGTGTGATTTTTTAGTTTTTTACCAAATAATTTACAAAAAAATTGAAAGAATGGATTAACTTTATATAGTTTGTCTGTTTGTTTGTTTGTTTGTTTTTGTTTTTGTTTTTTTTTTTTTTTTGTGGTGTTAAAATTGTGTCTTTCCAAAGGAGATCTTAGTATTATTTGCAGCCTTGAAATCTATGTGCAACAAACACAATAGGATAAAGAGCAAAAGAATCATCAATTTGTTATACAAAATGTTTGAGTGGCAGCATCAAGGATAGCTCATCAGCTGATGATGCATACCTACTACCCCTTTCAATAATTGCACTGGACAATGAACGATATTTATATTTTTTCTTTGATTAAATCAAACTAAATTATCATAATTGCAGTTTGATTATTCTATAACAAGTCAATTGCATCCATATTTTTCATGACAGAAATAGTTGCATGTATTACATTGTCCTTATATTTTCTTTTATAGTTCAACAATATGGCTTAAAAATTAAATGATTTGGATCATCAAAATAAAACCAATAGCAGGTCTTACGGGGCCCAAACAGCATGTCTAGCCCACTGGACTGGAGAGAAACTTGTCTCCATCACAAGAGCAAATTATCTGTGGATTGGACCGTGCTGTTTAGGTCCGTGAGTCTCAAATCGATAATTCAAACCGTTTGTTTTTTACACAACATGTAGATCATCTATGTAAAATAATCATATCGATTCAATAACTGTAGTTACGTTAGTTTATTGTATTTGTCTCTTGAAAAATGGATGATTTCGTTTTTTAAAAATAAACGATTCAAATTATCATAGTGTAGAAACGAACCCATGATTTCCATATACGAGGGCGAAAGTATACATATTAACAAAAAATTTAAATGAACAATATCGATTGCAATATCAATTTTTTACCTGCATATAAAGCGAAAATAAGATGAAAACATATACAAATAAGCCTTTTTTATTATTATTATTTTTTTTTATCCATATTGAAAAATATAGTAATTGTAAAAACAATCTATTTACTAAACTAAGGTATCTTGAGTTGTGTTTGATTCTCTTTCATGTCATTAAAAACATATATGATAGAATCAACTTTAAAATTTGCATAATGTTTTCCTCAATAAACACGATCAAATAATTAGCTAATACCTTATTTTATTATGTAGAAATAGGGCTTGTTATCAATAGTAGTTATAAAATGTTATTAATTATATTTTTTAATTTTATACTTTAATCCAATGTTTTTATAGATATTGAAAAACAACCATTTAAATTTGAAGAAATAAAAAAAAAAAATCAAGTGGGGATGACCCCTCCAAGTTTGTAAAAAAAAAAAAATACTTAGAAGAGGGTGAACTTCTATAATTTAGAGATAATCATATTTAATACTATTATAATAATAGAGGTTTTGAAATCGTAAGGGTGATCGCTCCCTCTTACCCTCCTCTAGGTCCATTTTTGTCAAAGTGAGACCCATAATGAGGTCTCTAAACCCAAACAATAGTGTCACTCAAGAGAGACTTGTCTCCAAAGGGATACACGACTCCAACCAAAAACTTTCGAAGTTCAAAGAAGAAAACTACAAAGAGAACAAAAACTTAAATAAAACAATTTCTCAACAAATAACAAATAATCAAAAATTCACTTTCTGTCCCCAAACTGACACTCTAAAATTACATATAAAACCTCCAACCCCACTTTAATAGCCAAATCAAATTCAAATTTAACCATATCACAAGAACCAATATATATAAAAATAAAAATAAAAACTAAAGACAAAGTATACCATAACGCATGGGGGCCATCGATATAGCACACCATACATTGACTCAAGAATTGGAGACCTTCTTTAAATGTTGAAATGTTTCAATCTATAGCATACAAGCCCTTAATTGAAGAAATTTAATATGGTGGTGAGAGGTCATGGGTAGGGCAAGCCCACGGAGGAGAGGATGGAGGAAAAGAGATAGATTGGGAGTTGTAGGAAGGTGAGGGTGAGGGACGAGCATGGTGAAGCCATGGGTAGGACAGGCGAGCCAAAGGGGAAACAGAAGGAAAAGGCTTGAGTGGGTGGGGCATCGGTGCCATGGGTAAGGCAACCATTTGGCTACTGCTACGAAATAATAAAATCGCTTATAATGGGATGAATGGAGCTGATATTACCTGCTTTGATTGGTTGGGTGGCAGACAATATTTGCTTCGTTCATCATTTTTTGTGCAGCCCATTCACCAGGAATAATTTTTTGGCACCAATAATATTCCAATTTACATACAGAAAATTAATATAAAAGTTCTCACAACCAACTGAAAATCAAAAACATAAATTCTTGGGCAAATTACACACACACACACACACAAAAAAAAAAAAAAAAAAAAAAAAACTTAGGCAAAGATGTCCATACAAGTGATCAAGACTGTATAGTGATGCTGTTCAGACTACAAGATTGGAGTTGTTGAAGACTTTGTGCGTTGATTTGGCCATTGATTAGACCAAGAACATTAGATAAACAATATGAGATTGAGGATTGTTGTTGTTGGGCTGGGCATTGAACAAATGGTTATGATCCTGTGTCGTTGTTTTTTTTTTTTTTTTTTTTTTTTTTGATCGGCTTATGATCCTGTGTCGTTAGGTTCATAATTGTGTTCATGATGGACGGTTATTATGATGTCATCATGTAATGGATAAATGGTTGTGAAGTTGAAAGTTCATATTAATATATAAATAAAAAAATAAAAACCAATGAAATATTGCTATATGTACTGTAGAATAATTTATCCGTTAAATTTATTAACAGAAATAGATAACTAATATAAATGGAAGGTTCAAATTATTTAAAATTGATGCAATTAAAACCTAAAGTTTCATTTAAAAAACACGTAAAACTTGAGATTTTATTTTATTTTATTTTTATTTTTTTAATTTCCCCTAAATTCTTTCTACAATCAAAACTTCTTACATGTGTGTATATATATATATATATATATGTGATCCAAATACAGCACCCAAACTAACCATACAAAAAAAAGAAAAAAAAAAAAAAGGCAATGCATCCTAGCTGAGAACACAAACATCAGTAAATGTTACCCAACCCAAAGACAACCGTCAAACTCCAACAGAAAGAAAGCACACTAAAAACAAGTAAATAAATAAAAACTAATTTTCTAGAAACCAACTAAAACACAAAAAACAGCAGATCAACGAACAAAATCATAGGCCAAAATCTCCCCAAAACCATAAACGAGCTTTGAAATATAGACGTTGTAGTAATGTGTCTTGGAATTGGCAACCTAATCACGAACCCGTAGTCTGACTACTGCATCCCCCGATGAACTCAAAAGTTTGAAACAGTCCCATACGTCTGTATCACAGCCTATTAAAATCCACTCATTATCATTATCTTGATAATGGACCTTGAAGCTACCAAGCTCTCCCAGTCTATTTGTCACTTCTTTCTTCAATTCAACAATTCCAAATTGTAGAGAGAGATGAAATTTTATTATGTTATCTCCATATCATGCCTTAAACGTCACAATCCTTATATCTTGCTTTTCTGTGAGATGTGGCATTGTGTGATGAATAGTAGTCATGGTTTGCATTGGAACTAGATCAGAACACAAATGCACTATCCTACTAGACTCAGAGACATGTCCCCCCATAAAAGCCCCCACTGCTGAGGTAGAGAAATTTCTCGAATCTTTTGAACTCCGTACATTCTCAATTAGCATCTCTCTCAATGATATATGCGGTTGTGTGAACAGGCAAGCATTAGGATTTGGATAAGCCGTAGATGGAGTAAATTCTTTGGTTGAAATGCCAATTCAGAGGAACCCCTTGCTTCACCACTTTCTCTGTAGATAGATGAAATAGAAAAATCCATGGCAAGATAATTACCGAGGATAGAATCTTGAAAATTAGGGGTTGTTATGCTCTTTTCATTTGAACGATTCTCTATATTCGACACGTTTGGACCTTTATAAATTCTGGCACAATCCCATTTTGGTCCTGAATGTGTCCAACCATTCCATTCCCTACCTCTGTTTGCCCATTAGTTGGTGTCTTGTGGGTGGGTAACACATTTTTTTCTCCTTGTGGTTCAAGGAGTATACAGTCTCTTTTCGAAAATTGAAAGAGAAAATAAAAGAAATGGTTAGATAACAGAGAAATATAGGAGAAGAGAAAAACAATGATATTGTTTCTTCTTATTTGGATAGTTTAGGAGAGAAAAGTATGGAAAATAGAGTGTTATCGTCCTCTATTATACAAAAAAAGATAAGAGGAGAGAAAAAAAAGTGAAAGACGGTTATAGTATAATGTGGGATCCTCTTTGATGGAGTCGATTCTTTTGGTTGAAATGTCAATTCAGAGAAAGCCCCTGCTTCTGCACTTTCTTTGTAAGTAGATGAATAGACAAGTTCATGGCACGATAATTACCAGGGACAGAATCTTGAAAAGTAGGAGTCATTATGCTCTTTTCGTTGGAATGATTCTCTATATTCGACAAGTTTGGGCCTTCTATAAAATCTAGCACAATCTCAACAATTGGTGTCTTGCAGATGGGTGACATATTCTTTTCTCCCTCTGGTTCAAGGAGTATACAGTCCATTTCGGAAACTAATAGAGAAAAGAAAAGAATTGGTTAGATAAAAGAGAAATAAATGAGACGATGAGAAAAACAATGATATTTTATTACTGATTTGGATAGTTTATGAGAGAAATGTACGGAAAATAGTGTTATCCTCCTCTATTGGATGAAAAAGATAAAGAGGAGAGAAAAGCAACGAGGTGTTATACTCTTCGATGAAGTCAATCATTTCGGTTGAAATGTCAATTCAAAGAAAACCCCGACTTCACCACTTTCTCTGTGTAGATGAAATAGACAAATTCATGGCAAGATAATTACCAGGGACAGAATCATGAAAAATAGGGGTTGTTATGCTCTCTTCATTTGAACCATTCTCTGTATTCAAAAAGTTTGGGCCTTCATTTTGGTCCTCAAGGTGTCCAATCATTTCATTCTCTCTCTCTGTTTGCCCATCAATTATTATCTTGCTACAGGTGGGTGACACATCCTTTTCTCCCTGTGGTTCAAGGAGTATACAGTCTGTTTTGGAAACTGAGAGAGAAAAGAAAAGAAGTGGTTAGATAAGAGATAAATAAATGAGAAAAAGAGAGAAACAAAGATATTTTTTCTTCTTATTTGGATAGTTTAGGAAAGAAAAGTATGGAAATGAGAATTTTATACCCCCTCTCTTGCACAAAAAAGATAACATAAGAGAAAAGAAATGAAAAACGATTATAGTTTAATGTGGAATAATTATTAGTTGATAGATAAGGAATGACCCACCAAATTTGTTTTGCAGTTTTTCAGTGGTTGGGAGCACTAAGTGAACAATGTCGCATAGTACTTTAGGACTACCTAATAATTTTCCTATAATGTGAACGGGTAAAAATGGAAACCAGTTTTTGTAAAATGGCTAACTCCCATCTCTTTTCTCTCCAAATCCCTCAACTTGCGGAGATATTCAAAAAGTGAATGGAGAATTATCGTGGCTCCCCATTTCTTTCCTCTTAAACAATTCAAAAAGTTGAAATTAGGAGGACGGAGCTTTTTTATTATTTTTATTTTATTTTTCATACCGTTATGAGTTTTGATAATCAGATTACGAGAGATTTTTTAGAAGAAATAGATGAGGTATTATAAGAGATACCCGTAGAAAAAAACCTACTTATAAGTTGAGATTTCAACGACCATATAGGAATAGATAAACTAACTTTTTTTTGTCACGAATTTTATAAATTGTCGCTAAAACTTACAAGTAGTAACGTTTGTCACGAATTTTATAAATTGTTGCTAAAACTTACAAGTAGTAACGTTTGTCTGTTACAAATTTTTTAAACTATAGCTGAAAGTTAAAAATTAGTGGCATTTTTTTTTTTGAGAGAATTTTTTTTAAACTATAACTAAAACTTGTAATTAATGACATTTTTTGTGATAAAATTTTCAAATTGTAGCTGAAAATTAATAATTAGTGACTTTTTTAATAGTATTTGATAAAAAAACGCATTAATTATCATATGACCTATTGGACAATGTCTATCTATTAGAAACTACATGTAAGTCTCCCTAAAACTAATTGACGAAATTTTGAAGCCATTAATAGCAACTAAATGAATTTCAACTGCAATAAGTCATACCAGCATTAATCAGTTTCAAATGCCACAGTCGCCAAAGTTCTGCAGGAAAAGCAAAGAATGGTTCAGGCATACATGCTTGTCAATTGAGATGAGATGCACCCTTTGTTATTTTTGAAATCAATAATGCTATAATAATTATATGTTTGGGCAAAATTCAATTTAGCCCTTATGGTTTGCCTTAAAGCGCTTTACCCCCTTATGGTATAAAAATTGTCAAAAACCCCCTCACGGTTTTGATCATTTTGCACTTTGTGATCCTGGACCATAAGTATCTGTAATTGACGAAAATCGGATGCAATTTAGCAAGTAAATGAACCTCTGCAATATCAATAAGCCAATACCAAAATTTAAAATTAATTACAGGAACCCGAACCCGAATCCGAATTAATTTTAAAGGAAACGTAAAAAAGCCTTTAGACATACATGATTATCAATCAAGGCAAGTAGAACCATTAATTATCAAGCCAAAAAACAAAGAAATAAAGTAAAACCATTAATTACTTGCACACAAAATCTTTTAGAATTCAGGAAAACCTCAAGTTCCAACTCACGCAAATAACATAACATAACAAAATTAACAATTTCATTTTTTTTTTTTTTTGTAAAAATTATAAGCCAAATAAATAAACACTAAGAATGTAATTACACTAAGAACAACTTCCATCAAATATCACTTGGTTCACTATTTTTCAGTTGTGAAAGTCAACTCCACATTTTCGTCAAGTCACAATGTGCCCCGTTTGGTTGGTTGATTGGCAACAACATTGTTAGCACAAAATAATCTCCAATAGTTTCTCACTCCTCACTTTTTTCCTACTCAGTAAAATACGAAATAATTCCCCTCAATAACCAGCCCACTCGACTCCTTATTTACGGGAATAAACTTTTAGCTTTTTACATTTATCCAATAATTTAAAAAAATATTTTTTCTCAGGGGGAGGAGAGCTGAGAGTTTGGAAAAATATTTTTAATAAAAAAAGATAAAGGAAAAATATTTTTAAAATATTTAAAATATATATAGAAAAAAATACTAGGAGTATAGTTGGAGATCATAATTAAAAAAGTAGTTCAGAAATACACTTTTTAGATTAAATTTGAGAAAAAATTAGAGAAGATGGTTGGAGATACTCTTTCGATTCACAATGTAATCCCACGAAATTACTAATTTATCTCTACTTTACAAAAATAATAAAATAACAAAATATATATTTTGGGATTTTTTTACATAAATTTATAAATTTAATGCCAATCAACTAAAAATATTACTCTAATTTATAAATAAATACAATTTATCTTATATATTCAACCTAAATAACAACTAAACACGATCACATCCAACGTAATCCATCCATCAAACAAACGGAGCCTATGATCCTTTGTGATGCGAACGTCGCATGAGGTATAAAAAATAATAATAATAATAATAATAAAAGTAATCTTTTCTATAATTTTACTGGTGAAAAAAAAATCCTAAGAACATACTATGTAATTTGACCGAAAATATAAGAGGTAGACTATCACCATTGAAAACAAATATTAAAGTTTTTGATGTAAAAAATTGTGAAGTGTAATTTACCCTTTTTAAAAAAAAAAAGGAAAAAAGAAAAAAAGGGAAAGCAATGTGAATGGACAAGGGAGACAGAGAGGAGAGAGGTGAAATTATCACCGAAGAAAATGTGTTCCATTTCGGAGCATAGTTGACGCATCTCGGCAGCATTGGATTGTAGTCGAAGCAACTGGATGTCGTTCCAGCAACATCGGATCGGTGGTGGTGGTGGTGGTGGTGGTGAGAAGTGGAGTTGGGGGGTGAGCGGCGGTGGTAGTGAGAAGTAGAGTTGTGGAGAGATGAGGAAGACGGAGGAGGAGGGAGATTGTGGTGGTGGGTAGATGGGTTGGTTCCTCAGTTTCGCCCATACGGAATCTGACCTTCCCACTCCCAATTTGTTCCTTTTCTCCTCCCACATATTATCGATTCAATCCCCAACCCCCAATAGTAACCCCAAAACCCCTTCACATTTTTTTTTTTTCTTTTTTTTTTTTTTTTTTTGTATTCCCCTACCTACTACTGCCACACCTTCCACTTTGTATATATATATATATGCTAATTTAAGAAGCAAGGTTCGGAACACGGGTTATTATTATAATATTTTTAAGTTTTATATTTTGAGAATTTTTTTAAAATTAAAATATTTTTTTATGAAATTGAATATAATAGATTATTAGATATATGGTAGAATTATGTTGTATGATTTGTATTATTTTTTGATTTGTTATATACTTAATGATATGTTTGTTTGAACGGACTAGATAAGAGAGGATTGTAATCCATTAGACTGTTAATCCCAGGATATATTATCTCTAGACTATTTGATTAGACTGAATTTGTATGTTATGTTTGTTTAGTTATGAGATTAAATATCTAGATTGGACTATTTTTAGTGAATCCAATGTTTGGTTGGACGGACTGGATAATGATAAATGTTTATAAGACTATTTTACCCTTGTAATTTATAATTTTTATTTAATATATAATTTTAAATTTGTAATTTATAATTTATAATTTAACAACACAAAAAAATTTTAATTTATAAGGCCATAATTTTAATTTATTATTTTCAATTAAATTAAATTTATAATTTATATTTTTTATTTAATATATAATTTTAAATTAATAACACTAAAAAAATAATTTTATTTAATATATAAATTTAATTTTTTAACAATACTAAAAAAATTATAAGGCCATAAATTTTAATTTATTATTTTTAATTAATTTATAATTTATAATTTATAATTTTTTCTTTAATATATAATTTTAAATTAACAATACTAAAAAAATAATTTATAAATTTTCAAAAGATTATTTTATCATTTTCTAATTGTTTATTAAGTAATAGCATGAGGGTAAAATAAATATTTCATACATTAGTCCCATGGATACTAATTCCCTGGAAATAATCACACCCTCCCCTCTAGGATACAATAATCCCTAATAGTCCATTGTTTAGTTCGATTTTTTTGCTCCGGACCATTAATCCCTCATGTGAGAGATTATTGTATCCTAGGGTGGAGGGTGGGATTGTTTCCATGAGATTGGTATCCCATGAGACTAATGTGTAAAATATCCATTTTACCCTCATGCTATTATTTAATAAACAATTGAAAAATGATAAAATAGTCTTTTGAACATTTATAAATCATTTTTTTAGTGTTGTTAATTTAAAATTATATATTAAATAAAAAATAAAAAATATAAATTATAAATTTAATTAAAAATTATGGCCTTATAAATTAAATTTTTTTAGTGTTGTTAAAAAATTAAATTTATATATTAAATAATTTTTTTTAGTGTTGTTAATTTAAAATTATATATTTAATAAAAAAATATAAATTAAATTTAATTAAAAATAATAAATTAAAAATTATGGCCTTATAAATTAAATTTTTTTAGTGTTGTTAAAAAATTAAATTTATATATTAAATAAAATTATTTTTTTAGTGTTGTTAATTTAAAATTATATATTAAATAAAAAATATAAATTATAAATTTAATTTAATTGAAAATAATAAATTAAAAATTATGGCCTTGTAAATTAAAAAAATTTAGTGTTGTTAAATTATAAATTATAGATTACAAATTTAAAATTATATATTAAATAAAAATTATAAATTACAAGGGTAAAATAGTCTTTTGAACATTTATTCTTATCCAGTCCATCCAACCAAACAGTGGATTCACTAAAAATAGTCTAATTCAGACATCTAATTCCATGACTAAACAAACATAGGATACAAATTCAGTCCAACCAAATAGTTCGGGAGCAATGTATCGCAGGTCTAATAGTCCGATAAATTACAATCCCCCTTTATCCAGTCCGTCCAAACAAACCCACCCTTAATGATCTAGATTCTAATAATACACTAAAGTAGGTTTTTTTGGCTATTTTAGTCACAAAAGACAAAATAGGCTATTTTAGCCACAAAAAAAACAAAATATCACATCCAACCCATTATCGTTACACTCTTCTCTCATAAAAAAAGTCAAAAAAGTCAAAAAGCCAAAAAGTAGTTCCCAAACCAAACTTTTTAGCATAGGCTAAAATAGTCAAAAAAGTCAAAAAGTCAAAAAGCCAACGCACTTCCCAAACCAACCCTTAATGATGTATGATCTATATTGTGATTCTAAAATTACGTAAAAGAGAGAAATAAAGGTAAGCATTGGTTTGGAAAGAAAAAAACCAGTCTTTTTTTGTTAAAATAGTCACAAAAAATAAAATAAACTTTTTAATTCAATAAGAGAAAACATCATATCCAATCCATAATCATTATATTCTTTCTCTCACAAAAAAAAAGTTTAAAAAGTCAAAAATTCTTTCCAAACGAGACTTTTTAGTCCCAGACTAAAATAATTAAAAAAACTAAAAAGCCAACCCACTTTCCAGACGAACTTTAAGACTCAAATCTAACCATTACACTTGATAAAGTGATTTATTAGGTCAATTCATAGTCATAAAACTAATATAGGGTTAGTATAGTCATAAAACTAGACAGTGGAACGAATCTAGTATGAAGCATAAAACAAATATAGGGTTTGGAATGTGAATTGGATTTTTTGCTATTTTAACCTGAGATTAGAAGTTGCTTGGAATGAACTATGTAAGTGTATTTTTTGACTTTTTAACTAAAAAAGTAGAGAAAAAATATATAGTTATTTGGGATAATTTTTTAACTTTTTACAAACAAAAAAAAATGTATTAAAATATTGTATGAAATATCGAAATTATCGAACTACCCTTCTAACATGCACATTTGCTTTCGTGCATGTCAGTGAATTGTGACATGCACATTTCAGTGTACTCTACTCTAGGGATGGCAATTTGAAACCGACCCGACAGGGACTCGATCCTCCGATCCCGATTTGAACGGTTTTTCCCCGAAAAATACTCCCGATGAGCCGAGGATGGTATTCAAAAATCAATCCCCGATCAATTTCGGGTCGGGGACGGTGATAAGTGTACAATCCTTGGCCCCGTCCCGGGCCCGGGCCCGGCCCCAGTTGTCCCCGAAGTAATATATGTATATTATATATACTTTCTATACTGTTTCTCTTTCTCTTTCTCTCTTTTATTTCATTTGTTTTTCATTTCACATCTAATCTCTCTTTCTCTCTCTTCCCTCCTATCTCTCTCTCCCTTGCACTCGCTCACTCACCGTCTCTGATCTCTATGTCGTGCTCACCGTCTCTCATCTCTTTCTCCCTCTCACTCACTCACCGTCTCTCATCTCTCTCTCTCCCTCTCACTCAAAGTTCCTTTGTTACAACTTACGAGCCATTGAAGAAGCATCTGAAGCAAGCAGATCTATGATGATTGAAGTAGATCTATAATGATTGAAGCACATCCTTGCATCTGAAGCAAGCCATTGAAGAAGAAAGCACATCCTTTCATCTATATATATATATATTATGATTTTTTTAACAGATCTATGATTTTTTTTGAAAAATCATGATCTTTATATATATGGATTCAGATCTTTTATTTTTATTTTTTTTATTTTTATTTTTTTAAACATATCTAAATGTTTTTTTTTTAGACATTTCAGCTCACAAATTTTTAGATTTGAATAGTGTTAGATTTGTTGAATAATGTGATTTGGATCTGTGTTTTGGATTTGTTGAATAGTGTGTTTTGGATCTGTGTGTTGGATTTAGATCTTCTCATTGAATGTTTTTTTTTTTTTTTTTGCCGGGGAATTTTCGGGGCTGGGGAGCCCTGATCCCCGTTAGGGGACGGGGGCGGGGATGGTGATAGGCTCCCTGTCGGGGATCGGGGATCGGGGACGGGGGAATTTGTACCATCGGGGATCGGGGTCGGGGGGTGTGATCCCCGGCCCCGCCGCACCCCGCTCCGTTGCCATTCCTACTCTACTCTTTCTTTTTCACCCGTGCATATCAGAGGATTTGACAAAAGTACGGGCAATTCTGTCTTTTCGCCCTCTGTGTATACTGACTTTTTCCCGCCCAATTGATTAGTGAATAGTGTTAACTTTTTTATTTTTTTAGTAACTTTTTGACTTTTTATCTTTTTTAAGGGATCTCAAACAAGCACTAAAAAGTTTCATTTAAAATGAATTTTTTGACTTTTGTAAAAGAAAAAATAAAATAATTATGATTTAAATATAACATTTTATCTTATTAACTTTTTAATCTATTTTATTATTTTTTTTTGTGATTATTTTAATCTCATAACCTGACGTCAAATGAGTGCATATAGTTTGAATGTTCAAAAATAATGTCTTCCTTCTTTTACACGCTTTACATCTGTATAACTATATCTTTGAATGGGCTTTGAGAATAGATTCAGCTTTGCCTCCAGCAATTAATTGGATTGGACGATACTGTTCGGCTTATGGAGATCTATCACAGGTCTTATTTTGGTAATTAAAATCGTTCAATATATAGAACTCGTCGAGTACTATATACTTGTAAAAAATCACATTGATCGGATATCGATAGCTATCTCATCTTATCAGTTTTTTATCAACCATTAATTTGTTCACCGTCTATTTTTTTTTTTTTTTTTATATATAAAACTGATTTGATCACATAACTATTAATATCCGATCAATGTGATTTTATATGTTATTTTTAGTTATGTGATCAAATAACTATAAGAATTTTATTATACACTCTCTCATATTATATGTTTTTTTATTTTTTATTTTTTTTATTTTTTAATTATGACTAATTTTCTTAGTTATAACATTATTTTAAGATATTTGGTTATAATTTTTTTACGTTTAGTTATGATATATATATATATATATATATTTAATTATGACTTAAAAAATATAAAGTTATAATATATATATATATTTTTTAATTATAAGGATAGCCTTTCCCAACTTTATATAGACAACTATTCTTAAAAGTTTAACCCATCAAAGATCTTAAAAAATAGTTTCTGTTAGTCTAGCAAAATAATAATAAAGATATTGAGCATGATTATGAAAATAATAATGACAATAAATAACAATATATATAATCAAAAACCAATAATAGGATAATATAGTCGTGAGATGCTTGGTGTTATGTTGTCACTGTTTTAAAATTATTATTTTTCCCTCGTAAAGGTACAATCGGAGTAAAGCAATTTCAAAATAAAACTCAAGTTGCTTACAACATCCCTCATCTAGTGTACACGACCATCAAAAAGTTTAAACCAAACAACGAATCAAAATTATCCAAAATAATATAAAATACATATAAACATACAGAGGACTCTCTCTAAAATCTCTTATCTTTGAAATCACATTTCTCCTCTACCCTTTTTGTGTTTTCTCAAAACTATATTTTCCTCATAGATACGGCAAAGTATATATATATATAGAATAATAGGAATAAATATAATTAATTCTCAATTAAATTCATATTTAATATCATAATTATCTTAAAGTAAATCCTCATAATATTTTTGCAATGACAATATAAATTTTGTAACCTAAGCATAATTATAAATCTTGTAACAGCTAAATAATAAACCATTAATTCATAAATACCATTTTATTTTTATTAAACTATTCTAATAGTTTCTATCACCATCCTCTAATTTTCCCAATGTGGTGTTGTAAAGTGCACTTTAATTCATGTAAATTCAATCACTAGTCGTTAGATGAGATGAATAACAACTTGCAATTTGATTTTTTACACACATTTTAGCAATAATATGTTGGAGATGATCTTAATTTTCGCAGTCTAACTTTTTTTTATAAATAAATTATTGTAATCTTAGGAGTTTTAATAGATAGTCAAAAAAGTCAATTTTTAGTTAAAATTTTTTTTAAAAAGAAATTACTAAATTATTGGCATTAGTTAAAAAAATTAAATATTACATCAACTTTTTTATTATTATTTTTTTCACTTCTTAAACATTTTAAGTTTTTTAAATCTTAAAAAAGTCGAAAAACTATTAAATTGTTGTCATTAGTTAAAAAACTCAAATGTAACATTAAATTTTTTTTAACAAATTCCTAAACAAATTAAAATTTCTAACTCCTAAAAAAACAAAAAAAAAAAATTATAAAAAAAATAAAAAATAAAAAAACTAACGCCAAATGACCACTCAAAAAGTGTTGACTTTATTCACCCAAAAAAAAAAAAGTGTTGACTTGAAGGATAATTTTGCCAATTTCACATAACCGGTCTTTTGAAATTAAGTACTTATTAGTCTTCGACGATAATTAATTTTAGTCGATTTTGTTTGTAATCAGTGTTAAGTATTATGAATTTTTGTTATTTTTAGTGGGACATGTTAAGACGCTTAAGGAAATTGTACATTCAATTCAGATGTGCATAATTTTTTTAAGCTTATTAACATTTGTATAATTTTTTATTTTTTTTAAATATGTACCTTAATAACACACGCTAACAAAATTCATCTTATATTGAGGCATGAACAAAATTCATCTTATATTGAGGCATGAACGGGTTGCAATTTCTATGGATGAAGATGAATTGTATGATACTATATAAACATAATTTCTAAACAAGATTTATACAAAATTGTGTTTCATTCATTGAAAGTCAAAATGCTCAACTATGATTCATAATTATAAGAATATTAGTGTTATATGATTCTTATATTAATTTCTATATAAAATTATATGAATATCATTTTCAAAACGAATTTTGTTGAGCCAATCTATTCTTATTTTTTCTTCGGGCATTAGCGTCTTTATGATTGAGCCCACTTAATATGTTCCATAAATCAAAAGTCCCATGAAGATTTAAGTAATCATTAAAATAGAATTTTGTTAACATGTATTTTTAAAATAGACAAATTATATGTTCTACATGAAAATAAACCCAACTTAACATGACACTTGAAAATATTTGAAGAATGTTTAAAAATTCAGGTGACATTGATTTATGAAAATATTTAGTTAAGTTTTTAAAATATATTTTTAAATATTTTTCAAATTTTAATTTGATGAAATAAATGAAACAAATAAAAAAATTTATGTTTTCTATTTTTTAGGACAAAAAAATTTTCAAAAATTAAAAATTAAAAATCAATTTTAAAAACTCCATTAAACAAAAAAAATTTGAAAGCATCAAATAATTTGGACAAATTATTAAAAAAAAAAAAAAAACTACAAGATTTCGAATGTTTTTTAAATTAAACCTTAGGATTTCAATTGCATCCATTTAAATCCTAAATTTCTTATTTCATATCAATATTAACAATCTGTCCATCTCTGTTAATTTGTTTAACAGAAAAAAAAACAATTAATAATAATAATTTAATGCACACATGACACATTTTCATTCACTCATTTATTAATCTTATATTTGAACGTAATCACACCATATTAATACCACTATATATTTATCATCTATTACATCAGAGCCATTCATCTTATATTTATCATTAACTTCAACCGTCACCCTAAACATTTGGTTGCAGATATAATCATAACAACCTCTCTTTTCCTTGCTCTAAAACCTCCTTCTCCGGCCTCTCTTTTGGGCCGGCTGGCCGCCGCCTTTGGATATGGCGGTCGGCTGGCCTAACTTGCACTTTCCTTTGTCCTGTTAGTTTTCCTTTCAATAAACTTGAGTCCCCCGTTTCTACCCACCTAGGTGTGTCTCGTTGCTGCGGGAGAGTTTGGTGTGTCCAGGTTTTGCCATCAGTTTTGTTCTCATGTGTTTCCACATTGCCGGAATAGATGATTCAGTAGGGGCGTCCGGGTATTTCGCTCGTGCACTTTTTGGCGAGCAGGAGTTTGAGGGGTGTGTTTTTTGGACGATAACAAGGGGATCGTAGGTGATCCAGTTCTGTCCGGGTGTCACTCGTGCGCTCCTCCTCGAGTGAGAGTTTGAGGGGTGAAGCTCTACTTTTTGTTTGGAAGTGTCCCTACGGGTGGTCGGTGTTCGGTGGGTGTGCGGATCCGCAACGTGAGATGGAAGACCTGTTGGTTTGGTGTTTTGCAGAGGGTTTTTGAGTGAGAGGTGGAAGGAGAAATGCTGTAGCAGAGGAGGTGTTGCAGAGGGTGAGGAGTAGCAGAGTGTGAGTTGGAAGACCTGTTTTGCTTCAGGGTGAGGAGTAGTAGCAGCTTGGTGTGGGCTTTGGGAGTTTGACGGAGGAGTAGAAGTTTTCTTCTCGGTGGAGATGAGTAGTGGAGGTGTAGCAGAGCGTGAGATGGAAGTCATAGCAGCATGGTGTAGGCCTTGGGAGTTTGGCAAAGAAGTTGTAGTTTTCTTCCCGGTGGAGTTGAGCAGTGGAGGTGTAGCAGAGCGTGAGATGGTAGACCTAGCAGCATGGTGTAAGCTTTGGGAGTTTTGGCAAAGGAGTTGAAGTTTTCTTTCCCGGTGGAGTTGAGCAGTGGAGTTGTAGTTTCCTTCCCGGTGGTGGCGTTGGTGTTTGGCTCGGCCGGAGTGGGCATTGGGAGTTGGGAGGCGTGGGTTGTTGTAGTAGCTGGGACGTGGGGAGTTGTAGCTGTTGTTGCAGCAGAGGCGTGAGGCATTGGGTCTTGGAGTGCAGCGTGCAGCAGTGCAACGTGCAGCAGGCGTGGGCTGCTGCCTGCTGAAAAATTCATTAGTAGGGTGCTTGGGAAAAGATTTAGTTTAAAATATGTAAAGTTTGTTGGCAGATTGGACGTGGGGCTGCTTGGGTGGTTTATGTTGTGGTTGTGTGTGTGTGTGTGTTTTTTTTTTTTTTTTTTTTTTTTTTTTTTTTTTTTTTAAGTTTGGTTTGGGTGTTTTTGTGGGTTTTTATGAGGGGATTCATGTATTTTAATTTCCTAGTTAAGTTCTTCTTAACTTTATAATTTAAAAAATCGAGAGGCTTAGGGGTTGGTTGTATGGATGCGAGTAGCAGTAGTAGGGGTATTTTTATACTTCCGAATCTCTCTCAATGCATCTCATCTTCCTGTACTTTTAATTTCATGCTGTTTAATGAAATTTTTCTTTGCCGATCAAAAAAAAAAACTTCAACCGTCACCCCTTTGCTCAGCTCCACCATCACCAGCTCTCTCTGTCACCCCCTCTCTTAGATCCAGCACACCCAACCCTTCACCAACAACTCCCTCCTTCAGATTTGTCAGCCCTCAAATCCGTCATCGCCAGCTTCTTGAGAGAGAGAGAGAGAGAGAGAGAGAGAGATGAACCATTCTAGCTCTCTTCAGCTTACGGTTCGTCGTGATTTACTTGACTGTTAAGGTCTTCACTGTGATGGCTTTAATTAATGATTGAAAACCTAGACCTGATCCAAAGAAGTCCATACAAGTGATAAAGACTCTAGTGATACTGTTTAGGCTACAAGATTGGAGTTGTTGTAGGCTTTGTGAGTTGATTTGGCCATTAATTAGACCAAGAACTTTCAAAGACCTACTCAATAAACAACCCGCAAGGGTAGCCCAGTTGGTTGAGGCCAAGGGACTTGGGGCCTAGGAGTATGCTCCTCTCTAGGTCTCAGGTTCGAATCCCACTCCCTGCTGTGCTCCTGGCGGGCCACTGGAGGTTTGCCCGGTCGTTAACTTCAGGGCCCCGAGATTAGTCGAGGTGCGCGTAAGCTGGCCCGGACACTCGGTTATCAAAAAAAAAAAAAAAAAAAAAAAAAAAAAAAAAAAAAAAAAAAAAGACCTACTCAATAAACAATATGAGATTGAGGATTGTTGTTGACCCAGTGTAGTTAGTTTCATAATTGTGTTGATGATGGACGGTTAGTAACTTATTATGATGTCATCATGTAATGGAAAGCTGATAGAAAAGATGGTTGTGATATATGACGTGGTCAAGTTAAAAGTTAATATTAATATTTGAAAGAGAAAAGTTAGAGATCGTGAAATTTTTTTTTATGAAAATAATCATGAAAGATTTGTGATTTTTGAATTACCTTGAAAACTAATAAATTATACTCATATTTTTTGTGATTTGTTTATAATATAGTTTTTTTTTTTTTTTGAAATTTTAAAAATTACATTATGTAGTTGTTTATGATGTGCTATATAAATATATTTTTTAACTTTTTAGTTAAAAAAAGTAGAGAAAAAAAATATATGTTTAAGATAACTTTTTAACTTTTGACGAAAAGATATGTAATAAAATATTGTAGTAAAATCAAAATGATCATTTTATCCTTTTGACTTTTTGGGCAATTGAATTCAAAGGGTAAAATAATAATTTTGCCCTAGTGGCTTTCCCCACAAGCCGTCCTTGAATAGTATAGACTTTTTAACTTTTTTTAATAACTTTTTAATTTTTTGACATTTTTCAATTTATTCCAAACAAGGCCTAAATCTCTTATCGGAGTGGGTCCATTAACACCTTTAACAGAAAAAATTAAATGACTGTATTACCCTCAATTGAGGGTATGAATTTACCAAGCTATCCTCACATCTCCACACACTACAACAAAAACATACTTTAGTGGCACTACACTAGTGGCATATTTTTAGAAAATGTCACAAAAAATGATATTTAGTGGCACGTTTTTTAAAAATGTCACAAAACAACAAACATAAAAGGCTCTAGTGACATTTCAATGAACAAGTGTCACAAAACTACAACAAAAACATACTTTAGTGGCACTACACTAGTGGCATATTTTTAGAAAATGCCACAAAAATGATATTTAGTGACACGTTTTTGAAAAATGCCACAAAACGACAAACATAAAAGGCTCTAGTGACATTTCAATGAACAAGTGTCACAACACTACAACAAAAACATATTTTAGTGACACCATACTAGTGGCATGTTCTTAAAAAATGTCACAAAAAGAATATTTGGTGGCATTTTTTAGAAAAATGTCATAGAGCCACAAACATACAAGGCTCTAGTGGCATTTCAATTAAAAAAAGTGTCACTTCACTACAACAAAAATGTCACTACAACAAATTTACACTTTAGTGACACTACACTAGTAGCATGTTTTTAGAAAATGCCACAAAAATAAAAATTGGCATT